>JAVXUL010118534.1:0-17151 GCA_035590515.1 Trichilia minutiflora | reverse complement strand
TATGTATGTATATTTAAAACATGATATATTCCGCATAGCTTTGTTTAATTATGAGCTTTTGTGGAATGAATTGACTGTTAACCTTGTTTCGTTTCTGTGATTCAATGCAACAGAATTCAATGGACAAGCCTCTGATCCCACGGTTTCTGCAGCTGATTCAGCAACATCCACAACTCGAAAAATCAAAATTTAAGTAAACAACAGCTCCATCGGTGTATCTTTGCATCCATAAACCTATAAATATGAAGAAGAAGAATAAATACGGTGACCAAGCATAGTATAATTTTAGCTCTTAATTTGTATTAGTTAGATACAAATTAAATTATAATGGGTGTGAGGAATTATGCTTTCGATTGGTTTTCTGCATCCTCTATGGATCTTATGGGCCTTCCTCATTATTTCTTGCTACAAATAATTAATATTCGTTTGTTGCAGCAAGTCCTAAAGTTAGGTTTTCTGTATATTTAGATAGTCGATCGATGTAATAGGTTACCTAATATAATACAATTACTAAAAGAATAGTTTTTGCTAATCCTGAAGTCCTTTTTTATTTTGAGTTTTCTTTCTTGTTTCTACTTTCTGAAAATCTACTATATTCTTATTAATTATGATAACTTCCTAAATCCTTGAATTATCATTCTATTTACTCAGTTTCTTTAATCTTTTATAATTTGATTTAGGTGTAATACAGAAAATTCGATTGTATGAAATGACAACATTATATTTAGTACCACCGTAGATTGCATGTAATAAAAATTTCTCCATTTTTTATGTTCATGTTCTTGTGAAATATGATCAGTTGAATGCATATTCAACTTGATTTTTCTTTTTCCCTCTTTTGAAATCTAATTTGCATGTTTAATTCAGTTAGTCAAATGAAAGCATTTTTTTAAGCGAGAGAGGAGATGAGAGGAGTGTTTCCTCTAAAAGTATGTATGTATAAGTATCTTTTTATTTATTTATTAGTATGTCTAGGTATCAAGTGAAAGCGATTCTACAGGTGAAAAACCAGCTACGTCCAATGGAGCTTGTTGATTGCAGAAGTAGAATTTGATTAGAAATTGCAAATCCACGATTGCGTCTGAAATTCTAGAAGAATAACAAGAATTTGACAAAGACCCATTAGGCTTACAAAGTTCATTATGTGGATTAGATAAAACAAGTGTCACGTTTGTATGAAATATGAAGTAGCTTGCAAGAACCTTTCAAGGAGGAAGTCAGAGAAACACAATTATATTTAACAATAGTCTTTTATTATTTTAAAACATAAATATATTTTACAACAGTATTTTTTTTTTTTAGGTGGAAACAGCTTCCCCATTAGAAAAACAAAACAAATGCTTATTAAAATGTTTATCTTACAAACCTCATTTTGATCGATTTTCTGTTTTTTCTTTTCTTGCTCATTCACGTTTGTTATTGTTTTTTCATTTTCTATTCACTCTCATCGGTTTCATCTCCTCCATGTTTATAAAAAGAAAAAAATCATTTTTTTTTCAAATATATATATAAGTATGTATATACATAGGTCATATTAGAGTATATTCACCTATAACGTATATTTTTACATTTTTCTAATTTTTATTATAATTTATAAAATCTTATAAAAATAATTAAAATTTTTAGAATTGCAAAAATTATTTTCACAATTGAGATTGCTCATTCTCATGGTTAGCTATGTCTTTGGATAGAAATTGATTCTGTAGCTGTCGTTCATTGCTTGAATGGTAATGGTTTCCTTTCTCCTTGGCAACTTCACACAGGCTGGTGATTGATAGAATTAAAAGGAACAAGTTTAGTTCAGTTTCATTCGTAAGATAATTAATTAATGGAGAAAAATAGTTATTAAAGTATAATTAATTGAGATAATTTGTTGAAAGTTATTGCTATTACTAGGACTAATTAAATTTTCAATTATTAATTCAATAATTTTATCATATTAATGTTGACCTCGATGATCCTGATGAAGAAGAAGTAGAAGAAAAAAAGAAGCAGCAGGTCAACAATCAATTACATACGAATACAACTAACGAGCATTTTGCAAGGCGACTTGTTAACAATTTCTGCAACCTAAGCATAAATTTAAATTTTTTTTTTTTTATATACATAGGAAATCTAATCTACATAACCGAGGATAGATACCAGATGAACTGGTTTGCCGTTATTTATTGGAGGGGTACTTCAGATAAAACCCACGATCCATAAACTTATATAATAAGTATTAATAAGATATATTCTTGAATTATATAATTGTTAAAAAATATTCTCATCACTTGTGGTAAAATGATTAATGTAAGTATAATGAGTCAAACTTTGATTGTTGATTTTTTTAAAAAGATATATTTGTAATATATAAAATTCGGTATTAAAACTTAAATGTATATATAAAGTGTGAAAATCCGTTAACCTTTTTCACTTAATTTAAACATATTATTTTCAATTATTGATTTATACAATTTAATAGTGGGAATTTAAAATTAAAAATTGCATTTAATTCAGATAATTTAACAATCATTTTCACACATTGGATCAAATTTGGTCTAGAATTACTAAGTTAGGGATCCCTACCCATATATAAAATTATGTCTTAATATATAACTGTTTTAGAATAAAATCTCATTTTAAATTGACAAATTAATTTGATAAGTAACCAACTAAAAATATGTACTTAATTTTTAGACCGTTATTTTTCTCACATTAATCAACTTTAAAAGCGTTTGCAAGTGTTTTATAAATATTGGATTTTATTTGGTAGCTAATATTTACCATTCATTCACATACTTTTACTTGAACACTTAGCAAATGCAAATTAAAAATGAAATACCTCAAATTTAATATGCATTATATTTTCCTATAAGTTCTAAGCATCAATAAACGTCATGGTAATCTTATTTATATTAAAAAAAATGTTAACATCTTTTAATTATTTTCATAAAAAAAGGATTCTTATGAATTAATTAATTCGGTATGTTTCAAAAGCTCTATTTATTAATTCTGTCCTCTGAATTCTGAAAGTACCCTTTATGGAATTAGTTTCTTCGGAACTATATAGGTGATTCCCAGAAAGCATATTTCAGATCTGGAGACGATTTTGAATGGAATATGACAATTCATTGCAACAGAGAGTCCAAAAGTCATCATAACTAATACCGTTATCCCGTATAATATATTCCTAGGCCATCTTTCAAGGTTTATAGAACAAAGGCTTGGTGTAATTAACTAGATCTCATGCACTAATTCTTCAGTTTGTATCCTACTTCCACAGAGCCATGCCAGCAGACATAATAAATATGGCCATCCAATGAAGCTTTCCTGGTAGAAATGAGGTTGCTGAAAGCATGAAAAACAAAAACGCATAAAAAATCCACCTTTAGGTTATATTAACAGGATTTGCAAGGAAATTACGATAATAAGTTTACAAGGCAAAGAAGACAACTAGTTGTTTTTGTAAACGCAATCCTTCTCACCTTGATTGGCACCATTTGCATCTACTTCTGCGTTTGAAACCTCAAGGCCAAGAGGTGCACAGTCGGATCCGAAGGACTCTTAAAATTAGAAACCATTTCTCATGTTAGTGTTTTCAGATTAGTTATTGTTGAATATTATAATTGTTAGATTTAAAATAGATATGATGTTTGTGTTCTTACGGTTATTGTAGCATGGAAAGGAAGAAACATTGAATAGATTTTTGTACCCAGGATTGCATTCACATGTGTATTCAAAGGGTGACGTGCTGTTGCAAGTACCTGCTCCACACGGTGTAAAATAGCAAGCTATTCGAAAGAAAATCACAGGAAAATAGAATTAGAAACACGAAATAAAAAGTAAAAAGAAATAAAATATAAAAGAAATATTGCTAAAGCAATGAGAGAATGGAAATTATAAGAGAGGCATTACGATCAAAGTTAGTGAAATTGTAAGGAATTGGTATTTGTGGAAGTGGTGGTAGAGCTGGATTGCTAGTAGAAAAGTTAAAAGTACCTGAAAAAAAAATTGCAAATATTATTTATCCTGCTACATCAAGCACTATTTTTTTATTGCTATCAATATTTCTTTGTCAAGAACACTTTTTAGTAATGCAATCCTATTAGCTTTGTATGTTGTTCTTTTTTAGGCTAGCTTTAAATGTTTGCCTTCTAATTCTATTCTTTTTCCGCGGCAAAATTACTTACTAATCCCAATTATATTGAAATAAAAGATTAAAGCACAAATCAATAAGATTACAATCTGGATATGTGCAGGGTAGGAACTTTATATAGTCATTTGCTTGATCGATCGGGCTTCTCTTCCAACCAGAATCACATTCACATTCGTAGAAGAATCCAACTGAGCTGTTGGTTTTGCATGTACCCTTTCCACAATTTACCTTGTCACACAGCTCGTCTGTAGTTCATCAAAATTATATATATGTAAGCATGTTTAGGTAAATAATACAGAGAAACAAAGAGAAAGAAGTACCAAAGAAAGGAGCAAGAGCAGGAACCAAGCCATCAAATATTGTCCCCAAAGTAGAAGAAGGTAACAACACCATGATCACTGCTAGAATAGCCATGAACTTCGAGGAAGCCATCTGTTCTCTCGTTTAGGTAACAATGAAAGAGATTGATTAGATTGTAAAGAGGGGAATGTGAAAGAAAGTCTTTGCTAAACAATTTATACATACGTAAACCTAGAGATTATGACTACTATTACCTACTTGTCTTCATCTGCAAGATATATTACAAGTTTATGCAGACTTTATTAGACTTAATTAAAAAAAAATAAAAAAACAAATCTGTAGAAGAATGACAAGAATTTGACAAATGCCCCGTAAGCTTACAAAGTCAATATTGTCATACAATGGATTGAGAAAAAAAAAAAACAAAAAACAATGGTCACTGTACAAAGAAACTTGTAGCATAGCAAGCTTCAGCTTTTATAGAAATAAGTCAAAGAAACACAAATATATTTTTTTAAAAAATAATTAATTTATTTTTTAACAATATAGAAACACATAATCACCTTACTACAATTTTTTTTCTTTTTAAATGTTTATCTTTCTTTTAAAGAATTTATTAAGTGACCTTACACTAAGTAATATTATACGTCTCAAAAATATACTTCATAAATATACCTCAAATAACATAATCAACAAAGTGAAATTAATTTATTGAAGAATAAATTTTATAATGTTTGATATATTTTATAATATATTTTAATTATTTAATGAATTAATATCACGTAATGTGAGATGGAATTTTAGGATTGGATGAATAAACATCAATATTATACTTTTATTAAATTTCGATCATTCTCATGGTTTGCATCTCCTTTCTTCTGTCTTAAAATGTCTCCTTTTCTTTAATTAAAATATTTTTTAAATTGATATATATGATGCATTAATAAATGTATAATTCCTTTCAAAAAAATAAAAAATAAAAAATAAAAAAACTTGTAATTGCTTCGCCATAAATCAATTGCCCTTTCTTATTCCACTTTCAAAAATAAATAAAAAATTAAATTTTGCAAACTTCTAACTAGATTTTATATAATACAAATTTCACATGTTTGATTACGCAAAAAATTAAAGTGTGCCTTTCATAACATTTTTAAAATAATGTTTAAAAAATCTATTAGAATAATATTAAAAATTTCACTCAGATTTAAATTCAAATTTACAAAATCAAAGAACATGCGTGTGCCTTGAGGCAAGCCAAATACTAAAGATTCTAATCAAACCTTTAACCATCAAGCTATATAATTACTTTATAATTAATTTTGTAAACTATATTATATATCTTATATTGATATTATCAACAATTTTTTTAAAATATTAATATGAATAAAATGTATATAAACTTTTTAACCAACAATAATTTAGATAAATAAATAAATAAATTATTTTCTATAATAAAGACTTTTTATGAATATAAATGTATTTTTTAAATATTTTTTTGTGAATTGACTTGAGTTTACAAATTAGTATTTAATTCAATAAAATTTATTTTCAAATTATAAAATGTTATTGTCTTAATATTTACTTAACGGTTAGTATATAATTTTGCTTTTTAAATTAGTTTTAAAAATTTTAAAAGAAATAAATTTTTTACTTAAATTAGTGTTGGCTGAAAATTTTTAGTACCATTAGCGTTTAGAATTCTTATATAGTAATATTAATTTAATATTATTATAAGTTATATAATATAATTTATAAAATTTGAATAAATAATAAGAATAAAGTGGTCAAGTTAATAAAATAGAGAGTAATTAGCATTTTTAAAATATCAAGAAATTAAGTGATAATTAAACAAAATTTTAGGAATAAGGTCTTCTTCTTTTTTTTTTTTAAAGAAAAAGACAACTATAGTAGTAGTCAAGACCAAGAGTAATGTTCCAAAATCCAATCCCATCAAAGCAACCGGCCTAGCAAAGAAAACTATATTTTCAACAGCATAATCTTCTTGTTTACATTTCACTGTGCATTGACTTCGAATATAAACACTATTGCATGCTTCTTGCTATTGATTTAAAGACATCAAAGGTGCTCACTTTCATCGAAAATTTAATTCATATGCATCCATGTGTTCTGGATTAACACGAAAGCTGCAGATAGCAGAAATTAAGTTAATTAAAATACAACTTTATGGACTACACCCATTTGTAGTTTTAACTGACAAGCTAACAAAAGAAGATAATAGCGTTGTGCATATGCCTGGCCATTCAATACGTTGTTGTTCCTACTCTATAACTTTCTGGAGAAACTAAATACGTATCCAACCATGGTGAACTTGATATTTGATTAATTTATTATCGGATGTTGGTGTAGCGATTGTCGTAAAGAAGAAGGAGATGAAGAAGGAGGAGGAGCCTTTAATACAGTATCTTTATGTCTTACATATTAAATTGATCATTTTGCTTGATGTCAAACTAATTTAAATTCTGAGATTATTTATTTGAGGTTTGGGAGTAAAGATTCTCAGTATTTTTTCATTGAACAAATATGGGTATAAAGATTACATATTTAATGATATATACAAGCTTCTCAAACTTGATCAGAAAGAAACAAACAATTGATCCTATAGCCTTACATTCTCCTAGCTACGTGTCATTATCAACAATAAAGTCTGCCTCATCACAATCTAACGAACAAAATTGGTTTATTACACGTGAGAAATGCATGCTCTGGGAGGTTGAAGATGAATGGCGGCGACTCTTGAGCCATGATTGGCCTTTTTCGGTTTTGGGCTTGCAGCTGGTTCACTTAGGCTTTGGCCCACATTGATTGATTTGCTGGACATAGGGTTCATATCTTCTGATCCACGGCCTAAACTGGCACTTGTATCATGACCCGGGCCCTGAGATTTGAACTCTTCTTCTTCAACTGTTAAAACAAACCGCGAGGAAATCGAAATTAATTATATTGAAGAGAAAATAATAACATACCAGCATTGATGTTGGAATAACAGGCACTCCATTCATTCATATCACAGAAAAGGGTGCAGTGCCAGGAAAGAGAACCACTATTTTGGCATTCATTTATACATTTTTGACAAATCTTGTCACATAAAGAGTTGGTTTTCACCTCAGTGCTCGCAACCAAAAATGCAACAATTGAAAAGGACTATTAACCCAGAAAGGATCTTCCTGCTGTAGGCCACTTTTTATATATTTCTTTTTAAGTAATGAATCGCAGTTTATGTGTTTTCAGTTCTTGTAATTTTATGTGATTTATGGACTTTTGGGGCCTTTAATACAATGTCTGTCAGTCCTGAAGTTCACTGGGTTTGAATTTGATTAAAAACTACTCATTGAACCTGTAAAAAGCTCAAGCACTTCTGGTCAGGTAGTTTGACTAACAGTGCTATTTGCTGTGCTTAAATACTGTAAAGTTTGTGATCGTTTCAACGAAAAATAACAGGTTTAGTTCAGTTTCATTTGTGAGAATTAATGGCAAAAAATAGTTTTTAAAGCGGATATACGTTTGTTAAATTAAAGTTACTGTTATCACAACTAATTAATTAAATAATTAAGGCTCAATTCCTGTCATTTGGTGTGTAAATATATGTTTGAAGTGAAAAACTCAAGAATTCAAGTCCCACGAAAAAAGAAAGAACTAATTTTAAGTGTATATATTTAAAGTGAAAAACTCAAAGAACTCAAGTCTCACATTAAAAAAAGAAAAGAAAACCAATTGATTTGGAGTTATTTATAACTACTTAAAATTAGTTTTTTTTTATATACGAGAATTAAATAACATATTTACACATCAGAATTGAGCTTTTTAAGGCCCAATTCAAATATACGCACTTTCATACCTATATTTATATATATATATATATTAAATTAATTATTTTTCAAATTTAAATATTTTTTTTAGAAGTATTGTAACTTTACATATTTAACTTATACATTATAATTTTTTTAAAAAATTATAACTCTATAAAAAGTTATATCTTTTTATTAATTTACTTATAAAAGCAAACAAAATATATTAAGAGGATTAATAATTTTTTTTTAAGAAACACACTGTTTGTAAAAAAATTATCTGTATTTTATCTAATTTTTAATTTTAAAAAATTAATAATTGAATCTTGAAAAGCAATTCTATTGCCCTTTAAATAATTAGAAAGAAAAGAATTACTTTCTTATAATATTATAATATTATAAGTCTTTATCAATCTTTGTATAAGATTAATTTTATTTTACAATATATTATTTATATCTTAGATTGATGATCATAAAAACTGATCGTATGGACATTTTATTTATATCGAAAAGTTATTTTAAATTTTACGTACTTCCATATATAAATTATGCTAATTACCTTATTAGGTATATTTCGAAGAACAGCTAGCTCATGGTACTCCGAAAGTACACTTTGTGGACGCATTTTCTAGGTGGGTGCTTCTCCAAAAAGACATTTCAAATATTTGAAGGATTTTCAACGCAGTTTGATTCTTTCTACGTTTGTTACATTGTTATACATAACTCTTCTTTGTACGTAGAGCTGTTAAACAGCCAATCCGGTCTGCTTGGCCGGTTAACTGCAGATCAACTATATATAAATCGGATCAAATTAGTTCCTTTATTTATTATACCGATTCATATTTTATCAATTTTAATTCGTCCGTAAATTAATGAATTTAAACAGACTGATTGGTAAGTCAATTTAAAATTTTAAAATTAAAAATATATAAAATAAAAAATAAATAAAATAAATTAATTATTATTAAATATAATATAAAAATATATAAAATATTTTTTTTTATTTTTTTTATGAATTAATGGATGAATCCGCGAATTAGATGAGTTGATCATATCCGTAGGATAAACGGATCAAATCAAATAAATTCGTAAATTAATTTTAAGTCAATTTATTTAAATAATGGATTAAATGAAAGCGGACCGTCTATCCATTTCACAACCTTGTTTATATACCAATAAATTCGTAACGTTGCAAAGATGATCAATTTAGGCAATGTGAACATTTATAGTAAATCTGGTCATTCTTCTAATTTATGTTTAAGGTCATCTTTTAGTGACACATACCCAGAACATCTATTCTAAAGGGTTCCGTGTACAACAATAACTATAAGAACAAAAATATTTACTCATGAATCAGAGAGAAGAATTAAACTTAATGCAGTAAATTGATATGTCTGAATATGATATTAAAAAAAAAATCAATGATGAAACAAGGGCCTGATAAGTCGATGCAGCAAAATTACTGGTGTATATGAAACTCCGAATATTCACTTTGTCTTCTATTTCCACATGGCCGTGGCCGCATACATAATCAATATAGCCATCCAATGGAACTTTCCTGGCAGAAATGAGGTAGCTGAGAGCAAGGAAAAGCAAAAATTTAAGCATCAAAGATTGACCATTAGGTATATATATAGTTAAAAGAATATGAAAGAAAATAACTAGTTGCTCTGCCCCCTGAATTTTGATATAAATGAATAAATTGATTAAAAATATTCATTTGTCTAAAAAGATGGGCGTTTAATGTTTATCACAGACTTCAACATTTTTGCTTAATTAGAAGCACAATAGTTACAAATACACTCTCTCACCTCGACCGATCACTTGGTCTGAAATATCCCTTTGTGAATTTAAATATTCCCTCATCATCCCAAGACTTCCACAGTCAATGTTTAGGATACCTTCAAATCAGAAACAAGAATAATTTATTTTTTTATTTGAATTGTTGTAATTGTTAAATAAAGGAGATTATGTTTGTGTTCTTACTTTCATTGTAGCAGGGAAAGTAAGATATGTTGAGAAGATTTCGGAAACCTGGATTGCAGTCACATTTATGTTGATACATTGATGTGCTTTTGCATGTACCTTGTCCGCAGTAGGTGAAAGAGCAAGCTATAAACGTATATTTAATAAATTTAAAAACATCATTTAGAAGAGAAAAAAATCATGGCAACAGTAAAAAGGTTTTGAATATTGTGATTACGATCAAAGTCAGACATATTGGGAGGAATTTCTCTGTCTGGAAATACTGGTGCTGGAGTTGGCTCGCAATTTTCACCTGGGAAAAAAAGAAAAAAGAAAGAAAATAAAATCAAAGGACTATGAAAATTTGAAGGGAAATAAGCTCACGATAAAGAGCTTACAGTCTGGATATAAGCAAGGGAGGAACTTCAAATAGTCATCTAGTTGATCGTTCTTGGCTCTCTTCCAGCCAGGTTCACATTCACAGACATAGTCAAATGGAGATGTACTGTTGGTTTCGCATTTACCCTTTCCACAGATTACATTTTCACACAGGTTCTCTATTATACAAAAAAATACCAAAATTTAGACCAGCATGTGTACATAGATATATATATATACACACATATGTGTGTGTGCGTGCGCGCGTGCGTGTGTGTGTAAAATTCGGAGAGAAAGGAGTAGTAAGTACCATAGAAAGGAGCAAGAGCAGGAGCCAAGCCATCAAAAAATGAGCCAATGGTAACGGTAGGTAGGAACACCACTACCACAGCTAGAAAAAACATGACATTGAAGGAAGCCATGCATCTGGTTAAATTCTTAATTTGTCTAATTGGGAGGAAGGAAAGAGATAGAAATTGTAAAGAGTATATGAAGATGAGTCTTGGTGTAAATCTAGTTCATATTGCACAATTATAAAGTTAACAAAATATTAGTTATCATACAAAGAAACTTGAACTGCAGTCCATAGAACATATATTTTAGAGAGAGAAGTCAAAAAGAGACAAATATATTTTTACACAAACGTGAAATATTTTTGAAAATTGGATTATTTTTGGTTGCAGTCATTTCTTGACATGGAAATCATTATTTTCGTATTTATTTGATTTTATTTTAAAATATTTCTTTTTGTAAGAGAAAAAAATTATATCCAAAATTTATAAGAGTAATAATAATCTCTAAATATATGGCACTCTATATATTCGATCAAATAATTAATTTATCCTCTATTATATTTTACAATTCAGAGCTCCCTTCGCTTTGGCATTTAGCAATGAACATTTCTTCATAAAGTAAACATTACATTATTTCGTGTATCTTGTTATTGATTTAAAATTAACAAGGTTACTCAGTTTAAGTAAATCAATGCCAAGTCATCCATTTGAGATAGTGATTTTGACGTAAGAAATAAAAAATTAATTAAGGACAAAATAATTCAACAAGTCTTAAGATATGTTTAATATTATTAACGTACACTTACTTAATTTCAAAAATAAAATTAAAAAAATATTTCGTAAATACTGAAAATCTACTTAGAACTATTTCCTTTTTAACTAATAATTACTAGTATTATACTTCATCTGGTAGCAATTATGACTTTTAAATCATGACACTTCAATATCACATATACTCTTATAATTATTTTGTTTAATTCAAGTAGGATTTAGGTTAATTCCTACTAATTTGAGTCATAATTTAGGTTAAAAAAATATTATATAGAATAAAGAATGTTATTAATTTATAGACAATATTTATATTTAGTATATATTTTTCATTTAATCGCGTAGTCCTAGTGATACCACTATCTTTCAACCAAGATAATTCATAAATGTTCCAACTCCATTAATTAATATTCTTAAGAATGAATCTGAACTAAACTTGTTCCTTTTAGTTCCATCAATCACAAGCTTTAACAATTAATCTTTAAGCACAGCGTACAGAATGAATCGATCCTTTCTATCAGTTGTAAACTACTAGCTAGAACTTAAGGAGTTATTTTCATTCCAACTTCAATGAACTGTTTTTCATTAATTCCACCTTCAATAACTTGGTGACCGATGAGACATGCATGTATAAAAGGCTCCTGATAGTGATCCATCGCTTAGTTAAGAGAAATATATTATAAATATCCATGATCTAATTCAACAATTAAATCTTGTTTGGCTACTAAGAAAACGAAGGAAAAACTGAAAATGAAAAAGAAATCGAAGAGATTTGTTATTTCTGGATTCAGTTGTCATTTACGATTATCAACAACTTTGGTTTATATATACATGAAGAAATGTTATCCTACAATGACTTATAGATACAACACAAAAGCTGCCAGTGATACAATGCCACGTCATCAGTCACTAAAGTCCAATTACCACAGGTACATAGCAACTGGATTAACTATAACAGCATACAACAATTATAAACTACGACCCAGCTTCTACTTCTTTAATCCTACAGCCATCTTCAGCTTCTATGTCTTCAATCCTACAGCCATGATTCATTTCCTTCACAGAAGTGTCTTATTCCATGAATATGATCATGAGGTAAAGTTTTCGTGTTATTTTTGTTTTTTTGACCCATGTGTGTTGATATTTGTATGAGATCAACCTATCTCTTCCATTGCTGCACGGTTTGCGATGAAAATGGATGTAGTGGATGCTACCCATTAGATGTACGGTTTTCATGGTCATGCCGTGCTCTGCAATACAAGAAAAAAAAAAGAAAATTAATTGACTGTTCACCTTCTTCTTCTTCGATCGACTTCTTCTTCAGCAAAACAGAGTCAGCATGGTGGGATAAAAGGTCTACGTGCATGGGGGACGACAAAGTTATGCTGAAGAAGGAGCAACGATAAATGGAATTAATAACAATGGATTGTTAGCAACAAATGGTTGGAATATAAATGTAAGTTTTATGGAATTCGTTTATGCTCTCTCTGTCTGTATGCTGAAGCTATTTTATTACAACGAAGGTTGCTTTCTGAACTTAACGAGAATAATTTATTTTGATGTTTTTAAATAAAATAATGATTACTTACTTGCATGCATGATTTGAGCCAAAATGTACATAATTTTGCTAAAAACCCAAATTAAAATTAGTTTTTTTTTTTTACAATAAAAAAGGGTTGAAATAATCAAAAGAAAGAGCTGTCAAAAAAAACTATATTATTAAGATATTTTTATATAAAATATTTTAAATTTAATAATTTTTTATTTTTAAATATGACAAATTTTAAAATTAATTAGTTAAAAATTTTAAAATAAAATATTAATTGTATAGTATTACTCATGCCATAACACATGTTATGACAACCTAAAAAAGTAAAATAGAAAAATGGCCAAGAAAACCCTAGGTTCCTATAACTTTGCACTAATTATAAAATATACCCAAATTACATAATGTTGTCATTTAGATCCAAAATAGGCCGAAAAATCTTCATGAAGATCCCAGCATCCATCCCTAGTTTGCATTTAGATCCTCTCAAAATTAACTTTTAAAATTGCGACAAAATTTTTAAGTTTCTACAAGTTAGTCCTAGAATACATTTTTGTTATTTAGTTAGTTGTTTATTATTATTATTATTATTATTATTATTATTATTATTATTATTATACGATTTAATCCAAGGTAGTTGCATTGAATTAGGAATAAAACTAAATAAATAAAGAAAAAAATAGTATGAATAACTCAACAATATTAATATTAATAATAATAACAACAAAATGAATAAATAAATGAAATAAAAATAAGAGTTTGTTTTAAACATCAAAAATTAATTAAAATGGGTGGAACATCCATTAATATTTTTTCTAATTTTAATTGATTCAAACATTAAAAAATCTTAAATAATTATAAACAAAATTAATTCAGATGGACAGAACGTTCATTGATATTTTTTTTCTATTTTTAATTAATTTAAACATTAAAAATCTTAAAGAGTTTCAAACAAAATTAGTTAGGATAGGTGAATTAATTTAAACACCAAAAGAATTAAAATTTTTCTTGAAAACTTTTTCTTTTGATGAGATAGGTGAAATATTCATTGATATTTTTCTACTCTTTATCGATTAAAATTGCATTAGAACTAGATTTTAACCACAAAAACTCAGGGTAGGCAGAATACCAAATGGTGTTTTCCCTTCTCTTGAACTAGGAATTTTTTAAAAATCACTTTGGTCTGATAGGCAGGACATCCATTGATATTTTTTCTATTCATCAATTAGAATTGAAACAAATACTAAGAGGAACATAATAATAAATAAATCATAGGTTAGTCATAAGACAATAACACATACATATGAATAAAAATTGTCTAGTATTTGTGATAACTGTTCAATAATAAATGTTATAGGGTATCTAACATTTTTCTTATACTTAACTATCACCGCGAACCTAAATCTCATCTTGTGATTGGTGCTTATGCCACCATTTTTTAGATAGATAGTGACTCCAATTTTCATCCAAAATTTTATTCTAAATTTTTGTGCACCATCAACATATATATAGATATATATAGATATATTTGAGCATATATATTTTGAAAAGAAAGGTTTTTTTTTTGTTGTTGTTAAAACATGAAAGGAGATGAAACCAATGAGAGTGAATAGAAAATGAAAAAACAAGAAGCCTGAATGAACAAAAATAACCCAAAAATCGATGAAAATATGCATTCCTTGCTTGGCCGGGCAGATCGACATTTAAAACATATTTGTGTTCTTCGCCATCCTTCTAGAAAAGGTTCTTGCAAGCTACTTCTAATTTCTTAGAAAGGTGATACTTGTTTCGTTTAATCCATTATCGTACAGAATGGACTTTGAAAGCTTAATGTGTCTTTGTTAAATTCTTGTCATTCTTCTAGAATTTCAGACGTCATCATGGATTTTCATTTTCTACTCAAATTCTACTTCTGCAGTCGACAAGCTCCGTTGGAAGTTGATAGCTTTTCACCTGTGGGATCGCTTCCACTTGATACCTAGACATACTAACACATACATAAAAAAATACTTACACATACATACTTTTACAGGAAACACTCGTCCTTCGCATAAAAAAATGCTTTCATTTGACTGACTCCGTTAAACATACAAATCAGATTGCAAAAGAGGGAAAAAGAAAAATCAACTTGAATATGCATTCAACTGATAATGTTTCACAAGAACATGAACATACAAAATGGAGAAATTTTTATTACATGCAATCTACGGCGGCATTAAATATAATGTTGTCATTTCATACATTTGAATTTTCTGTACTACACCTTCGTCAAACTGTAAAAGACTAAAGAAGCTGAGTAAATAGAATGATAATTGAAGGAGGAAGTTGTCATGATTACTATTTCTATTTTAGATCTCATTACTCAAAAATTAGTAAATAAAACTCAAAAAAATGGTTTAGCAAAATGTGAATTCAGATTTAATACTATTGAATTCCAGGTTGTGAAAAGATCTAGACTTTACTATAAAGCTGCCTTAAGCGAGAGACAGATTAGTGAAATTATATTTTTAAATAATAAGAGTTTACTTTAACCCAAGTACGCATTGGAAAGAGAAATGATGACCAAAGTAATTTATATTATATTATCATCGACGATATATATGACGTCTATGGTATCTTTGAAGAATTTTGACTCTTCACTTAGTTAGACTGTCAATAGGTTTAAAACTATACAAAATATATTTTTTGTAGTTTCGATATAGTTTATAATTTTACTAGAAACGACAATATTCTATTTCTGATTTCTAATATGATTATTTGGTAATTTTCAGATGGAACATTGATGGCATAAAAATACTTGAAATTAATTTATAAAACACTTTTGGATATTTACAATGAAATTGAGGAAAAAATGGCCAAGCAAGGGAGTTCACACTTCTTGCCTTTTGCAGAAGTTAAGGTAGGCAGTTTTCAGTTTTATGGTTTCTGTTTTTCAATGATTATTGAATTGGGCTAGAACTAATTGAAGTTGTGGTTTAATGAAGGTTATGTTCCAACAGTAGAGGAATATGAGTCGATTCCAATTACAAGGAATGGTTACAATAGATGGATAGTAATAGTAAACAACATACAGTAAGCCTGGAAGGGCGTGGCCCTCTTCGACCTCACAAAATTTTTTGTAAGTGTGATTTATAAATTTTTATATTTAAATTAATATTTAATGAATATAAGGTTGATGAAGTTAATAGTCTTTTCCAATTTGATCCTTAAAACTCTTGACAATAAGAATCTTGTCCGTGTATTTTGTACAAGTAAATTGAATTAATTTATAACTAGGTATTTTTGTAATGAAACTTAATATATACACAAACAGACACACATTTCTTGATATGGTGTAACTTTAAAGAATGGAATGTTGAAACAATGAGTAGAAACAAAGAAGAAAACTCAAAATGAAAAAGGATTTCAGGATTAGAGAAACTAATCTTTATTGATTGTATAAGGTAACCTATTATTACATCAATCGACTATCGAAATATACAGAAAACCTAGCTTTGGGAGTTGCTGTAACAACGAATATGAATATTAGTTACTTGTAGCAAGAAATAATGAGGAAGTCCTATAAATATATACAGGCTGCAGAAAACCAATCCAGATCTTAATTCCTTACACCCATTATAATTTAATTTGTTGCTAATTAGTACAAATTAAGAGCTAAAATTATACTATGCTCGGTCGTCGTGATTCTTCTTCTTCTTCATATTTATAGGTTTATGGATGCAGAGATACACCGATGGAGCTGTTGTTTACTTCAAATTTGATTTTTCGAGTTGTGGATGTTGCTGAATCAGCTGCAGAAACCGTGGGATCAGAGGCCTGTCCATTGAATTCTGTTGCATTGAATCAGAGAAACGAAACAAGGTTAACAGTCAATTCATTCCACAAAAGCACATAATTAAACAAAGCTATGCAGAATATATCATGTTTTAAATATATATACATATAGAAAAATATATG
>JAVXUL010118504.1:0-17155 GCA_035590515.1 Trichilia minutiflora | reverse complement strand
TTAAATTTGATAATTTTGATTATCAAACATATTAAAATATGATTTTAATATAAAATAATAAAATCTAAATTAAAGTGGTTATGTGTATATTTGATCAAGGGCATTATAGTAACTGTATCATATTTATGGAATTTGCTTAAATCCATCATATTAATTAAGTTATTAATTAATGTGGCCAATATTTTTATAATTTAATTATTAAATAATTAGATAAATATGTTTTAATATTAATGGTTGATATTAATACATTTGTTAACATATTATTGGTTAATATTAAAGCTTGGTCAAATATATATATAAATCAAGTTTGACTTGATTTTATCCATATATCTTAGGCTTGGAGGCATCATATTATTTCAATTATTATATCATATTTTTGAGATAAATATGACATTAAAATATTCAAAAAGAAATAGAAAATATAAATATATATATAATTTTCATTTTAATTAATGGTTGAAGCAAAAATATCTCTCCCCAAAAGAAAGGTTTTGTCATGGTGAAGAGGGATTGTGGATGGGTGTAAAATGAAGAGGTGTCATGATTTTGGCACTATAATTCTTCAAATTATAACCTAGGCAGCAAGTCTAAATTAAGCCCCAAGGTAATTTTATGTAATTTTCATTATTTTCATCCTTATTAACCTAGGGTTTCTTCTTGAAAAACTTATAATTATATATGATTTAGGTCATAGAACCTTCAATATATGCTCAAGTAAGTCTTTCTCTAGTTTGAACCTGCAAGATTATGGAAAGATCATTCTAGGAAATAATATGACTTGTGCTGTTAAAAGTGTTGGAACCATTAAGTTGAAAATGGATAATGGAATACTGATTGAGCTACAAGTGTGAGGTTTGTGCCTGGCTTGAAAAGGAATCTGCTATCTCTAGAAATGATAGAGTTTATAGGTTGTAATTTCAAAGTAGAAAATAGAGTAATTAAAGTGACTAAAGAGTCCATGATTCTAATGAAATCCTGTAGACAGAATGGGATCTATATATTGAATGGAGAACTGATTGTTGGGGATGTAAATGCCGGTATAGTTAAGGAGACAGATAGGCTGATGCTTTGCCTTCACAGTTTGGGGCACCCAGGGAAAAAGAGTTTACTGAGCTTAAAATAGCAAGTCTTATTAAGAGATGTGCAAGAAAATGAACTCAAGTTCTATGAATGTTGTGTATTAAACAAGTTGCATAGAACCAAATTTGAAGAAGGAAAGTATAAAGCAATAGATGTCCTGGATTATATACACTCAGATATATGGTGGCTAGAAGAAGTCAATTCTTTAAGTGGAGTTAAGTATTTTATACTATAGTTGATGACTTTTTAAGGAAATTATAGATATATCCTTTGAAAAAAAAAGATTAGACCTTTCAAAAGTTTGTAGAATGGAAAACTTTGGTGAAAATCAGAAGAGTAGCAAACAGGTAAAAGTATTGAGGACAGACAATGGCTTAGAGTTCTGCAATTCTTCCTTTGATAAGATGTGTAAAAACTATGGTATTATGAGACATAAAATCGTGAGATATAATCCACAACAGAATGGAGTAGCAGAAAGAATGAACAGAACCATTCTTGAGAAGGTGAGAAGCATGCTGTTGGGAGCTGAGTTGTCTAAATTTTTTTGGGCTAAGGCAATAAACATAGCTGCATACCTTATTAATAGAACACCCTTTGTAGTGTTAAACAATGAAACCCCTTAAGAAATTTGGTCTAGAACACCTTCTACTCTAAAGCACCTAAGAATTTTTTGGTGCATTGCATATACACATCTAAAGAAAGGGAAGTTAGATACCAGGGTTATCAAAGGTGTCTCTGTAGGTTATCCAGATGGTTTATAAGGCTTGAAGATATGGTGTCATAATGGAATAGAAGGAAAGTGCATAGTCAGTAGGAATGTAAGGTTCTTAGAGGAAATATCAATTGGAAGATATGGAGATAAAGACTTGAAAGTTGATAGCAATTTAGGAAAGAAGAGGGTTTAGTTCAAGGTGAAGCTGGAATATGGTCAAAGTGTAGAAACTGATCTGCAGAATAAACCAAAAAGTTATGATGCAGGAGCTAATTTCTGAATAGTAGGGTAAAGTGCAACAGGAAGATAGATCTGATTATAATTTGATCAGGGACAGAGCTAAGAGGGTTGCAAAACCATCAAGTAGATATAAATATGCTAACTTGATAGCATATGCATTTATGACTGTTGAAGAAGTTAAGTTTACAGAACCAGAAACAATTCAAAAAGCCTTGTAAATACGTGAAGCACAAGATTTATATACAGCAATGTGTGAAGAAATGAACTCATTAGAGAAAAACCACACTTGAGAATTGGTAGATAAACCTGAGGATAGAAAGGTATTTGATTGGAAGTGGCTTTTCAAAGAGAAGAAAGAGGCTAATGGAACTCTAAGGTATAAGGCAAGGCTAGTGGCTAGAGGCTTTACACAAATGAAAGAAGTGGATTATACAGAAGTTTTCTCTCCTTTGATGAGGCATGTGTCCATTAGATTACTCTTGTCTGTAGTGGCTGTGTATGGGATGAAGCTGGAGCAGATGGATGTCATAACAGCCTTTCTTCATGGTAATTTAGATGAAGAAATTTATATAAAGCATCATGGGGGATTTATACAAGAAGGAGTTAAGATAAAGATTGTTTGTTGAAGAAATCTCTTTATGGACTGAAACAATCTCCAAGACAGTGACATTTGAGGTTTGATCAGTACATAAGGAAGATTAGATATATGAAGAGTAGTTATGACAATTGTGTTTATTTCTAAGGAGATGATATTGATAATATGGTATTCCTCTTGATAGATGTTGATGATATGCTTCTTGCAGGGAAAAGTATAGATAGGTTACTTGAGTTGAAGAAGTTACTAAGTTCTGAATTTGAAATAAAGGACTTAATTGTTGCTAAAAGGATCCTAGGAATTGATATTCTTAGGAATCAAGCCAATGTCTTAATGTGGCTGTCATAGCAGAAGTATTTAGAAAGGGTGTTGAAGAAGTTCCAGATGCACAATGCTAAAGCTATTAGTGTTCTATTAGTTGTACACTTTAAACTGTCGAATGATTAATGTCCACAAACAGCACATCAGAAGAAAGCAATGGAGAAGGTTCCATATGCAAGTTTAGTAGAGTGTCTTATGTATATAATGGTATACACAAGGCCAGATATAGCCTTTACAGTGAGTGTTGTGAGTAGATTCATAAGCAATCCTGGTGTTGATCTTTGGAGAGTAGTTAAGTGGATCTTGAGATACATTAGAGGTAGTGTGAGCTGCTGTTTAGTGTATGGAAAAGATATTAAAGATGCTGAGTTGTTGAAGGAATATGTTGATGCAGACTATGTAGCAGATATTGATAAGAGAAGATCAGTAGATGGATTTTTTTGTTAGTATAAAGATTGTACAATAAATTGGAAGTCTTCATTGCAGCAGATAGTAGCACTATCAAAAATCAAAGCAGAATATATAGATGTGGTAGAATCTGCTAAAGAAGCTCTTTGGTTGCGGGGAATGGTTTTTGAGTTGAGACTTGAAAATGAAACTGCTGAGATATTATGTGACAATCAGAGTTCAATCCAGTTGGCAAAGTACCAAACCTTCCATGATCAAATAAAGCATATTGACATTAGGATGCAGTTTATTAGAGAGATCCTTGCAGAAAGAAAGCTGAAGCTGATTAAGGTATATACGATAACAAATGTTGCTAATATGCTAACTAAAGTGGTGCCTATTACAAAGCTGAAGTATTGCCTTGATCTGTTGAAGATAAAAGATGAAGAATGATAGCTTACTAGGATGAAGAAAAGCTCTATCATGGTTAAATTGACAGAAGTGATGATTGATACTGTGAGCTTCTTGTGTTTAAGTAAGAAGAAATTTCTGGTTTGCTAGAATCTTGGATCAAGGTGGAGATTGATGAGATGTGATCTAATATTATGGAAATGCATAGTTGTATGTGTATGCATGTACTGGACTAATAGCAAAGGTTTAGTTAGTTAATTAGCTACGGTTTATTTGATTTCTTGATTTGATTAGCTGGCATAGGTTCATGAAGATTTTGAGCTGTATAAAAGAAACAATGAGTTAATCTTAGCTGTAATCTATATTTTCTAGAAATAAATCTCAGAGCTGCATTCTTTGGAATTTTAGCTTTCATTTTCTTGTTCGTTAAACTTGCTTGAAGGTTAATATTCATAGTTCTTTGAATCATTCCGTAGAAAACCAGCGTAAGCTTCATCTGTTCTGTAAGTGATCAAAGTCTGGGATTAACAATTTATTTATATGGATTATGAAAGTTTTTGTTTCGAAAACAATATCTTTTAAACTAATATGAGTATATAATTGAACAATATCCATTTTTCTCCCAAAGAGAAAGTGCCAGGTTCGTTAAAAAAGAAAACGGCTACAATCATGTGGCTAATCCACCTTTCTCCTCATTTATGGTTCTATTATTTTGTGGCATTTTTTTAAAATAACATTAAAAATATAAATTTTTATAAAAATATATTTTTTTAAAATTTACTTGTATAATTACCATCTGACTTAAAACTTTTATAAAAATAAGTAAAAATTTTAGAAGTAAATAAAAATTTAAGAGCAATAGATAAATAACCTATATAATATAAGTGGTAATAATATAAACTATATTATTTTTATTGGGATAAAATAAATACGTATTTTTAATATTATTATATTTTTGATATTGTATTTGTTTCCAATCAGGTTAACTCAGATGGCACTTCTTCCAAATTTAATACTATTTTTTAAAATATTCGATGATAATTTAATTGGCTTAAGGTCCTTGAACTTCCACCGTTCACTATAAAAAGCCCTTCAGCCTTGTCCATAGTGTGCCAGAGTTCGCGTAGATGCTTTCTTTCCCTTAGAGAACGAAAGCATATTTGCTCTGATACAATGACTCAGCTCCCTCAAACACAGGGAAAAAACCTCCCAGATGCTTGGGACTACAAGGGATGCCGAGCCGAGCGTTCCAAAAGCGGTGGCTGGACCAGTGCCGCCATGATTCTAGGTCTTAAACTCAATTTCCTTCCTTCCTTCCCTCCCTAACTTTCACCTTTTTGTTTGTCATTAACCAGTTTTGGTTCTATAAACTAAACATAATGCTGTAGTTAATTAGGTGTTTTTTTTTTCTTTTTGGTTTCTTTTCTCTGGCTAGGTGTTGAATTGTGTGAGAGGTTGACAACGCTTGGTATTGCTGTTAATCTGGTGACTTATTTGACTGGTACTATGCATATGGGCAATGCTAGTGCTGCCAACACCGTTACCAACTTCCTTGGCACCTCTTTCATGCTCTGTTTGCTCGGTGGCTTTGTCGCTGACACCTTCCTTGGAAGGTTTGCATTTTAATAAACTTGCACTAATCTCGATCGTAAGGGTTCCATTTTAGTCATTCTAATCTTATAATTTCAACTGCTTGTTCTTCAAACAGATATCTCACCATCGGAATCTTTGCTACCGTTCAAGCAACCGTAAGTGACAAGATTTCATTCATTGACTATCTTTACAAGTTTGCATGTGCCTACCACGTGCAGTGCTCAGCTTGAAGTTTGAACTCCTGCCTTACCTAACCCACCGGCTTAGGATTTGCCCATCCCAAAAGTTTGATAATGGCCTTTTCGCTCTTTTCATAATCTCTTCTTTGACTATTTCTCCCTTCTCGGAGATGTCATAATTATTATATTTGTTTCTTTTTCGGGTTGTGCAATTCATCAGGGTGTGACAATCTTGACAATCTCAACAATAATTCCCAGCCTGCGGCCACCAAAATGCGACATCAACAGCGGCCAATCTTGCATCCAAGCGAGCGGCAAGCAACTCATCGTTCTCTACCTAGCACTCTACCTAACTGCTTTAGGCACTGGTGGCCTCAAATCAAGTGTCTCAGGATTTGGGTCTGACCAATTCAATGATACAGACCAAGAAGAACGAAAACAGATGACCAACTTCTTCAACTGGTTCTTTTTCTTCATTAGTATCGGTTCACTCGGTGCAGTGACCATTCTTGTGTACATACAAGACAACTTAGGCCGTGAATGGGGATATGGCATTTGCGCTGGTGCTATTGTTCTTGGCCTGGTTGTCTTTTTGGCAGGCACAAGGGGATATCGGTTCAAGAAATTGGTTGGTAGCCCGTTGACGCAGATTGCCGCGGTGTTTGTCGCAGCTTGGAGGAAAAGGCATTTGGATGTGCCATCAGATTTATCGGAGCTTTTCAATGTTGATGATATTCTAGTTGAAGGCAAGAAAAAGAAACAAAAGTTACCCAGCAGCAAGCAATTCCGGTTAGTATTTTATTTATTGAATCTGACTGTCGTAACATTTTCCAGGGACCATTTTTCTTCAACCTTTTGAAAAATAGTCTTCCTTTTCGAATATTAAAATTGAGAGTTAAGAAGTACTAATCTAAAACGTGGCAATCAATTTTGCCTTATTGATTCCTCGCCCTCAAAAAAAGTCAAGTAGAGGTTAGAAATATTAATCTATAATGAGTACATTAATCAGCTCATAAATAAGTAATAAATAACTAGCGGTATATATTGAACATTTTTCTGGAAATAGAGTTATATATATAGTAGAATAAATAGATAATATAGAGAAAGGGACCACCATAATTATGATGTTAATTGCGACCAGCTAATAACTAGTAATTGAAGACTTTTTTCATCATTTTTGGTAGGTTATTTCAATTGGAACGCATAATAATCTGTTAACAATATTAGATTAAGTGACAAAACGGGAACTTATCTCTGGGGTGGGCCATTTTTGATGGGTGTTTGACAATCACCTAGCTCATAGATTCAATCACATATCAGAATTATTGATTAGTTCTCATTATTGACCTCTCTGCCAGAATTATTGATTAGTTCTCATTACGGACAACCACCTGTCCGTGCATGTAAATTCTTTAAGAATCGAATCACTTCAAATTATTTGAATATGCACTGATCTCTATTATTCTTTTCTGTATTTTGATTTTTTGATCTTTTGTGTTGTTGAATTTGTTCCACTCTTAATTAGAGTTTGATTAGAGTTTAGTTTTTTAAACTTCATAACATATATATCCCATTCGTCAGCCCTCCCCCTCTGTTATATCCCACATCTCGAATGTAACCAACCTACCAAAAAAAGACGAAAACACCCTTAATGAATGATCTCAACTTAAAAACAAAATGAGGGTAAAATGGTAAACATCATATAACAGAAATAATAACGAGTAAAACTGACTCCTATCTATCTTCTTCATGCCAGCGACCTTTCTGCTAAAATTGAAAAAGATTGATAGATCATTCTTTAACAATTCTCCACCTTAATTCATAATCTTCAATGGCCTTTTTAGCTCTTCCTGTCACTCAAACATATCAGTTACATTATGCTAATTTCCAACAAGTCCAAACATAAACGAAATTTGCTAGACAAAAGAGCTTTTGTTAGCATATTAGCAGGTTAGCTTTTGTGCTTATTTTCACTTATTCAACCAACCCTGAGTCTACTACATCTATGATGAAATGTAAACGTACATTGATATGCTTTTTTTTCATGAAAAAGTTGATTCTTTACTTGATGCAAAGTACTTTGGCTATCATAATAAACCTTAACATAGTTCTGCTTCAACCCAAGTTCATTCACCAATTCCTTTAGCCAAATTGTTTCTTTTACAGCTTCAGCTGCAGCAACGTATTCTGCTTCCGTTGATGACAAAGCTACTATATACTATAAGCTTGACTTCCAACTAATTATACATCCTTTCAAGCAAAAAATATAACCTGATAGGGGTTTTCTTTTGTCCAGATCACTAGCATAATCAGAACCTATAAAACCAACAATCCACTCTTCTATTGAAAAATAACTCTTAAATATCAGACCTAATTCTTGTATACCATTTAGGTATCTCAAAATTTATTTTACATCTCTTCAATGTTCCTTTCTTAGGTTGCTCATATATCTACTAACCATGCTTATTACATATGCCAAATCTAGTATGGTACAGACCATAGCATACATCAAGTATCCTACGACATTTGAATATAGAACAACTCTCATGTCCTCACTCTCAGCATTGATCTGAGGCTCATTCATTTTTAAAAATTTAAAATGGAGAGCATAAGGAGTTTGAACTGGTTTTACATCTTCTATATTGAACCTTTTTAACACCTTCAAAATATATTCCTTCTGAGTTAATAACAGCAAACCTTGATCCTTCTTTCTAACAATGTCTATCCCTAGAATTCGTTTTGCACATTCTAAGTTATTCATTTTAAACTCTGAACTCAACAGCTTCTTTAATTTGATTATTTCAGCTTTGTTAGAACAAGTAATCAAAATATCATCAATATATAGCAACAAATAGATCAACCCTCCTTCTGGTGTGTTTCTAACATACATATAGCTATCATACACACTCCTTTTATAATCTCACTTAAGTATAAAAGCATTAAATCTCTTATAAGCCTTGGTGATTGCTTTAGGTCATATAAGAATTTTTTTAGTAAGTAAACTCTCTCTTCAAAGCCATAGTCTTTAAATCCTTTTGATTGTTCCTTATAGATCTCCTCTTCCAATTCTCCATGAAGGAATTCAGTTCTTACATCCATTTGTTCTAATTAAAGATTCAACACATTAGCCATTACAAGTAATAGCCTTATAAAGGTGTGTTTTACAACAAGAGAAAATACTTTATTGTAATAAATCCCCTCCTTTTATGTAAATCTTTTTGCAGCTAATCTCACTTTAAATCTAGTAAGATCTTCCTTTCAAGAACTTTTTTTTTATTCTAAAAATCCATTTACTACCAACTACTTTCCTATTCTGTGGTCTATCTACAAAAATCCAAGTTCTATTCTTGTTTAAGACCAACATTTCTTCTTGCATAACTTCAACTCACTGCCTTTTATGCCTACAAGTTACAGCTTCTTCATAGCTTTTTGGTTTTTCATCATTCAAACTTTCAGTCATAACAAAAGCATAAGAAATTAAATCTGTATAACCATACCTAGTAAGTGGTTTAACTTGTCTTTTTTTCTTGTCCCTTATTAGTTGATAGTTTTGAAGATCAGTTTTATCAGCTGCTATTTCTTCTATACTTTCCTGTTCTTTGTAACTAAGAGGTTGCTCCACTTCAAACTCAACCTTCTTCTGTATTGAGTTCCTTGTTGTAGATGTTTCTAGGTGATGTTTTATTTCCATTACTGATTGTTCATTAAAAATACATCTCTACTTATTAAACATTTAATGTTGTAGCCTTTAATGCACCATAACTTATATCCTTTAACTCCAACTTGATAGCCTATAAACTTTTCCTTTATTGCTCTAGGTTCCAGCTTTCCTTGTTTTATATGTATATAAGCTTCACATCCAAAACCTCTTAGTTTACTCAGCTTTGGAGACTTCATAGTCCATATTTCTTCATGAGTCTTCAACTTAATAGTAGTTGAAGAGCTTCTATTAATTACATAAGCTGTTGTACATACTGCTTCTGCCTAGAGTGATTTACGTAAGTTTGCTTAAATCAAGATACATCTCACATGATCTATTATTGTTTTATTCATTCATTCTGCAAGTCTTTCAAGTCCATTTTGCTATGAAATATAATCGACAGTCCTGTGCCTAGCTATTCCTTATTTTCTGTACCATTCATCAAATCTTTCATTGTAAAATTCTATACCATTGTCTGGTGTCAACATTTTAAGCTTCAAACCAGTTTAATTTTCTATGAGTATTTTCCATTCTTTGAACTTATCAAAGACTTGATCCTTAGATTTTAGAATATGCACCTAAAGCTTTCTTGACTAGTCATTAATGATTGAAAGAAAGTATTTGGTCCCCTTAGATGTTTGTTCTTTTATAGGTCCTCAAAGGTTAGTATGAACATAGCTAAAGGTTCTTCACCTAATAAGCCCTGCCTCTGCAACTCTTTTAGACCTTTCTCACTTATGTGTGTTAGCCTATGGTGCCATAATTTCATTCTTCTATTAGTATCCATCTCTGAACTAGTTAAATTTGTTCTGGACTCAGAAGTCTTGAGTATATACAAGCCATGCTTGAGCTCTCCTTTCATCACTATCGAGACCCCTTCAAAACCTTTAAAGAACTATCACCCAATTTTATTAGATACCCTAATTGATCCAATATATCTAATAAAATCATATTTTTCCTTAAGCCTGGGACATATCTTACATCAGTCAATTCTTTAACCACCTCATCAAACATTTTAAGCTTCACAATTGCTATTTCTATAATTTTACAAGCTGCGTTGTTTCTTAACAACACTTGACCCCATTAATATATGAAATAGAGTTAAAAATAGTTTTATTAGGAGTTATATGGAAAAACCAATCAGAATCCATTACCCATTCTCCTTCTAATTCTTCTTTTAAGGCAATAAGTAAATCTACACTCTCATATCCTTCACTGGATGCATCTGAGGCAATTGCAACATCTCTTGTCTATTTTTGTTTCTCCTCCTTCTTGATCTTCTTTTCTGTACAATCTTTTATGAAGTGTCCTTCTTTATAATAGAAGAAACACTTTCTTTTTCTACTCTTAAGCTTTAATCTTGACTAGTTTTTTCTAGTTTCTTTCTTTTCTGATCTTCCTCTAGCAGTGAGATTTTCACCTCCTGTTAAACTTCCATGACTATTTCTTCTCTTCTCTTTTGTGATGAGAACATTCTTCACGTCTTTTAGAGATATTGTTTCTTTTTGCAGAGTCATTGTATCTATAAAATGATCATAAGAATTTGGTAAAGAACTTAACAGAATCATGACCAAGTTTTCATCAGGGAGTTTTGCATCTAGATTCTTAAGATCCATTGTGATCTTATTAAATTCATCAAGAAGCTCCCTTAAAGAACCACCTTCACCTATTGACAATGTATACAATCTCCTCTTATGGTGTATACGATTGTCTATAAACTTAGACAAGTACCTGTATTCCAACTTCTTCTACAAACTTGAAGTAGTTGTTTCATTCAATGCTTGAATTTCCCCAATACACTATCACTAAAACTCAAAATGATAGCACTATGTGCCTTTCTCAGAACCTCATCTTTATGTTCTTGAGATCAAAATAGTGGTAAGCCATCTTCCCCCCATAAAATTTGCTTTAGACCTTGATAAACCAACAAAGCTCTTATCTTTATTTTCTATATATTGAAGTTATTTTCACCATCAAACTTTTGAAGATTAAGTTTTGTTTGAGCCATCATTTGATACCATGCTCTGATGCCATTTATTAAGCTTGAAAAACTAAACTTTAATCAAGAATGGAACAAACTCAGTAACACAAACGACCAAGAAACCAAAATATAAAATTTGCAGAAGAAATAACAATAGAGATCAGTGCACACTCAAACAATTTTTCGTGGTTTGATTCTTGAAGAATCTATATCCACAAACAAGCTTCAAGAGTCCAAGCCATTTATTCAAAATCAAAGAATGTTTCTACCGGATGAATTTCTTAGAAGATGATGATTTTAACAAACAAAATCAGCCTCCAATATACCCTATTCCTCAGCCCTCCCCTCTGTTATATCCCACATCTAAAATGTAACGAACCCAATCCAAAAAGACAAAAGCACTCTTAATGAATGAACTCAACTTAATATCAGAATGAGGGCAAAATAGTAAACATTCTATAACAGAAATAATAACGGACAAAACTGACTCCTGTTCAGCTTCTTCACGCCAGCAATCTTTCTGCCCAAACTGAAAAAGATTGATGGATCATTCTTCAATATATATATATATATATATATGCAAGAGAGATGCCATGGCTGTAGCCATTTGCTGCCCATTCATGGACAACTAAATTTGCCTAGCTATTTACTGTCTTATAAGTTGAAAACCAGCTTGTTGGATGCCACATGCAATGGACAGCAGCTATACATGTCATTTTTCAGTATGACAAACTCTAATTAATGACTCTAAAATTTTCTAGTTTTACAGTCTAACGATAAAGAAACAATTATAACAAAAAAAAAAAAAGAAAACGATTGCAATCTAATAATACAAATGCATTCTAGGAATCGGATGCAGAAATCTCATAATCTCAGTGTTTTCCGTTTTGATGGAGACATTTATTATTATTATTATTATTACAGTGTCCCCAGGAGGTTCTACCACACGTTACCATAGGTTTAGTTTAGGAACTTTGATGCCCTCAGTTTGGTAGATCGATGTGTAAAAAATTTTAGAGAAAAAAAACGTGGTCAAACTGTTTATCCTGTAGTCGATCCTCATGCTTCTGGTCCTGACCAAACATTATGAAGTTTATTCCAAGCTTACCGACATAATAGAAGCATCATGTCCACTGCCTGTTCTCCAGGAATGACGAACGGTTAATTTTCTAATTTTCAATAGATTCTTTTTTGGCCTTTTAACTGACCTACACCCAGAAACAAAGAAAGGTATGATACACCTATCATATGTCCCACCAGAAACATTCATTGCGGCTCCATATAGATCTCACGTTCACCTCTCATATAATGGATGTTAGTAATTTTCTGAATGACTTGAACAATTAGCTTTACTGCAACGTGTGCTAAATTTCATGTGAATTTTCTTGCACAGTTTCTTAGATAAGGCAGCAATCAAGGACTCAGATGCGAGTAATAACACTACTTTTGTGAACAAATGGTATTTATCAACCCTAACAGATGTTGAAGAAGTAAAACTGGTGATCCGAATGCTTCCTATTTGGGCAACCACTATCATATTTTGGACAGTGTATGCGCAAATGACAACATTTTCAGTATCTCAGGCAACAACAATGGACCGTCACATTGGCAGTTTTCAAATCCCCGGAGCTTCGTTGACGGTCTTCTTCGTAGGAAGCATTCTTTTGACTGTTCCAGTTTATGACCGAATTATCGTACCAATTGCTAAAAAAGTGATTAAGAACCCACAAGGTCTCACCCCATTGCAACGTATAGGGGTGGGTCTAGTGCTTTCAATATTTGCAATGGTTGCAGCAGCACTTTGTGAATTAAAGCGATTGAGTGCTGCAAGATCACATGGGTTGATAGATGATCCCATGGCTGAGATTCCATTAAGCGTGTTCTGGCTAGTACCTCAGTTTTTGTTGGTGGGTTCAGGAGAGGCCTTTACATACATAGGGCAGCTTGATTTTTTCCTAAGAGAATGTCCAAAAGGGATGAAGACTATGAGCACAGGGCTGTTTTTAAGCACACTTTCACTAGGTTTTTTCTTTAGCTCTTTATTGGTTTCCATAGTACACGAAGTGACTGGGGACAAGAGACCATGGCTACCAGACAATCTCAACAGAGGGAGATTATATGATTTCTACTGGCTGTTGGCAATTTTCAGTGCTTTGAACTTTATTATATATTTGGGTTGTTCGAAATGGTATGAGTACAAGGACAAGAGGCTTGCTGAAGGGGGGATTGAATTGGAGGAGCCAGAGCCAACTTGCCATGCTTAAGCTTCGTACAGTACCCGAAGGGTGTCTCTTCTTCTGGATTTTGTATTGTATTAAAAGTCTTTTCTGCTTGTTTTAATAAGTTTGTTACCTTTACATGTATAAAATTAATATGGAAAGTAAAGCAGCAACAATGATTTTGTATAAAATAAAATATCATCGTCACATCGTTCACCTTATTTAATTTTCATTAATTACATAAATTTTTGTGTTTATATGACATCATCAACTTGAAAAAAATAATTTTATAAAATTTTATAATAATTGATATTAAGAATAGTGTTTATTTGCATTTTCTCAGCCCGTTGGATTGGAAATAATTTTCGCATGTTTTGACGTATGATATGAAATAGGGGTTCCATTCTTCGGGTCCACTCGTAGGCTTTCTTGCTGCTGCCAAATCATGCCAAACCAACACAATGATTTAATGATAAAAAAGGGTAATCCTGAAATGAAATATAAAATTTAGATGGTCATTTTGTTAGTGCATATTTGTAAATAACATAATCTTTGACAACACTTTACTAAATTGAACTAACTTACTGATGTGGGAGTAAGTGCATATTTGTAAATAACATAATCTTTGACAACACTTTGCTAAATTGAACTAATTTACTGATATGAGAGTAGAGGTGACAAATGGATTGGGCCGACACAGTCTATCACGTATAAAGTACGTAAACAGTAAAATTCGACACGACAAGGCATGTTAAACAGTAAAAACACAGTCCAGTTCGATCCAACTGCTGGGCCTTGAAACGGGCCCCTCAGGCTCGTACTTGGCATGGCCCATAGAGGACTCGGGTTTGGCACGTCACGGGCTGTGCCAAGCACGAGACCTCTACGGGATGTGCCAAGCCCGAGCCCGAGGACCCCGTTTCAAGGCCCACTGGCCCAATAAGCCCTGTAATCCAGCCTTTTTACTGTATAAACGATAAAAAATTAACTGTATAATCTGTAATGTATCTGTTTAAATATCAATATTGAATAATACAATTGAACCAACATTTTTGAAAATATAACATCCAATATTCATTCATAAATTCATTCATAAACAAATAAAAGGGGATGAATTTACATCACTATAATTCAGCACATCCCAACTAGATTGGCACCCACTGAACTATCTATCATTTGCAATTCATCCCTTTACAAGTGTAAATCAACTAAAAATATAACATACATAACCAAATACATACAGAACCAAGTACAAAAAATAGAACCAGAATGAATCAAGACCAAACCATAGCCCCAACCCTAAAGTACCAGAAACATTATAGAACAAAGATACGTACCAAAATTATAATGAAGCCCCAAAGTCTTAAATGACCAAAACCAATACCACAAACAGAACCAATGGCAGAATCAAACTAATCAAAGGAAATGATTCACCAATAAAACTAATTCTGATCAAAATTATAATAATCAATTTCTTCATTAATATCTTAATGTATATTTTGAACTCTATCTTCTGTATCCTCCCAATACTTCAAGCATATCAAACAATCTAAAACTTCTGACGACAACCTTGATTTTCTTTCATCTAACACCCTGTTTCCTACACTAAAAATAGATTCCGATGCCACTGTGGACACTAGAGGAGTTAGCCAATCACGAGCCATGGTGGAAAGTACAAAAAAAATCCTTTCATTTGCTTTCCACCATTGTAGAACATCAAAATTTCTTTTCTCCTCAAGAGTGAACAGATTAGAATAATCAGTAGAAACATATTTTCCTAATTCATGAAGTACACTACTTGAACCACTAATATGAGTTCTAACACTACTCAAAATTTTTCAAGATGGAGTATCAGCTACAGGCTCATTACTACTGTGAACAGTTTGTGTATTTATACCTGCCATATTCTGGTATTGAACATAAACATCGTTTAAAGATTTTTCCCAATTAGAAGCATCAAAATCAAGGTTAACATTCAAATTTTTGACAGTTTCATTAACTAATGCAACAAAACCAGAAAGATTGATTCTAGGATCCATCACTGCTGCATATACAAATAATTTTATAATATCTTTCCAATATTTTTTGAATTTCTCTTCCATAACAAAGCAAACCATCCTAAACTCATCAATCTCTTTATAACGAGCAAAAATATAACTAATATCATGCAAATAATTCAAAACACAGGAAGAAATAGAAGAATAAATACGTGAATTTGATAATGTAATATCATAAAATATTTTCAAAAAATTAAAAAAAGTAAAAGCTATACTCTAATCAACAGCAGTGATACAAACATCACCTGATTTTTTTATTATAATAATAAGTAATTGCATCAATGTAATTAACACAAGATTTCAACATCAAATAAGTTGAATTCTAACAAGTTTTCATATCAAGCATGAATCTCCTAAGTTGTAATCTATAATGTACTAAAGTAGAATTAAACTCTAGACCCATGTGATGCAATATACTATATGTGTGAGACCCTGTATTTTTGAGTAAGGGTATTTTCACCTTTTTATCAATGTATGTCTGGGTTTTGTATAGATCGATAATATTTTGAGGGTTAATATGAGGTTTTGAAAGAGTAAGAATGATTAAGGAATGAGAATGTATGTCAGAACTTGAATGGAAACTTGATTGCAAAAGAAAACTCTAAATGGAAAGCATTCCGTTGAACGAATGCTTGGCTTCGTTCGAACGAATGGATTCGACTGAACAAAAACTTGGCTTGTGTGATCAAACCATAAACACCAAATTTTTTAGAGAGCTCAAAAACTCACGGTTGAACAAATCAGTGATTCGTTCAAACGAAACATCATTTGATCGAACGAATAAATTAATCAAAATTTTATAGGAGCTCGGGAAATCTTTAATCGAATGAAGGGTTCCATTCGTTTGAATAAACCCTACTTTGATCGAACGAACTGATCAATTCGTTCGATCGAATCACACTAAAAGACAGATTTGCCCCCTTCTAGAAGCTTCTTTTCTTATATAATCAGGAACAAAATGGTAATTTTATCCCCAATTTTATAAAAGGGAGCTGAGCCCCTCTTTTCGCCTTGTTTCTTTCTTCTTTCCCTTCTTCTCCCATCCTTCGTTCGTCCTCTACTCTACACACACATTCCTCATTTTTCATCCATTCTTTGATTTCTCTTCACCATCTTGCCACATTCTACCTCCCAAGCATGTTGCTAGCTTCAATTTGTTGCAAGAAACGCAGGGAACGAGTTTGAAGAATTAGGGTTCGGAGCTCAAATTGAGGTTTTTTGGGTTCTAGGCCAAATCAAACAAAACCAATGATACCACAAGGTTCATAGGTTAGTTTCTAATCTACTGTAACTTTCGTTTTGCATTTTAGATAATTTTTAAAAAATAGATTTTACTATACTTTGTAATAGATTTACTTATTTTATCGCATAAATTTAGGTTCTCTGATGTTAGTTAGGATGTAGAAAGATTGGGTAACTTGTTAGGAAGCTAAAAATGAGAATTCAAAAAAATACGGGTAACTATAAACAGTATCCGAGTTACTGTTCTGACAAGAATATGGGGTCCACGCATGAGGATTGTAGAATCAAGTCGAAATACGCTATTCTAACTACAATATAGGATTTTGATATTAAGGATTTGATAATCGGTTGCATAACGAGGGTTTTATCCGATTTTATGTATAAACCAATTCTAGGTATCCAGGTTAATTACATTCCACTCATACAAGTCCTGTTGGT
>JAVXUL010118493.1:0-33051 GCA_035590515.1 Trichilia minutiflora | reverse complement strand
AAGTTGAAAATTTACCTTTATGCATGCTTAGGAAATCTAGCAAAAATCCTAGGGTATAGGGCCTCAACCCCACATCACTAATCACATATACCAAGCTATGTCAATATACATTTCTAATATGAAAAAGACGACGTGTATGCGTGATATGCATGATAGTCTAGGTTTTTCTAAAATCGAAAAATATATGAAATCGACTAAATCCATTGTTACTCGCACAAACGCCTAAATATTACTGCTAAGAACCCACATTCCTACTATACTAGCATTATTCGGTTCGATTTCATAATTTAAACTTGTGGACATCATATATTCGTCAGAACAGTAACTTCGATTACTGTTTACCTTCACTTAAATTCTCTGAATTCGTATTTCTAACTTACTACGACTTCCCCGACTCCATTACAACTCAACTAATGCTTAAAAACTAAAATGTGTGCGATAAATCTACTAAAACTCATACGAATGTACAGTAAAATCCATACGATAAAAATTGACTAAAACGTGAGACAAAATATATAGCCGAGTTAAAAATCTAGCTACAAACATCGTGGTATAATCGGTTTTCCTTGGTTTCGCTCAGAAGTCAGAAAACTCTAATTTTCCTCTCCGAAACCCTAGGCGCTCTTTCTCGATTCCACGCTTCTTCCACCAAATTGACGCTCCCAATGAGTGAGACGCGTGGAGTGTAATCGACAGGCAAAAAGAAATCAAAAATCCATTGAAATATGGGTGAGAGGAGAAGAAGACAGAGAGAATATGAGCGTGAGGGAGAGGGGAGAAAGAAAAAAGCAGAAATAGTGAAATCTGACCCTTAGCCCTTTTTTATAAACTTAAGGATAAAATTACCATTTTACCCTTAAATTTTCTTAAGGAGAAGCTTCTAGAAGAGGGAAAAATCATCATTTCACGTCGATCCGGTCGAACGAATTAATGTTCATTCGATCGAACTATCCCCTTCATTCAAATGAACTCTGGTTTATTTGAACGAATCCTTCGATGTCTATAGAAGTCAGAGAGTTTTAATGTTATCGGTCAAACGAATCCATACTTTAGTTGAACGAATCAATGCTTCGATCAAACGAATGACCTATTCGTTCAAACAAATTAAGTGTTATAAATTTTTCAGGGAGTCTCCAAACTATCAACAAAACGAACTAAGCCATTCGATCGATCGAACCTACCAAGAATGGTAATTCTCACTTAAGTCGTCTCCGAATTGAAAAACCACCAACAGGGTCCCTACATGTACACTCTCAAACTCTTTATAACCAACATAAATCTTAAATATAACGTTAAAACTATGCTGACAAACCATAGGTATGCATGAGGGATGCAAATGCATGAATAGGAAATGTAAAAAAATTATAAATATACCCTTGGGGCCGAAACACGGGGCTCACATATCTACCCACCTTAAAAGAATTTTATCTTCAAAATTCAACGTACCTCAGTACTAGAAAAGATGAGGGTATTGACGTTGCATCTGAAACTTGGGCTCCCAAGTCATTTCCTCAATCATATCGCTCCTCTACAGAACCTTGACTATAGGGATGACTTTGCTCCTTAATTTCTGCTCCTGACGATCAAGTAAGGCTACTGGTTGTACTCCACACTGCAAATCCTCTTTAAAGTCGATAGGAGACACACCAATAACATGAGAAGGATTGGGCACATACTTCTTCAGTATGGATATATGAAAAACATCATGTATCCTCGCATCTTTGATGGTAGTTCCAACCTGTACGCCACTAGACCAATTCTCTCGATGATCTTGAAGGGTCCAATAAATCTCAGATATAGCTTTCCTCGATTCCAAGATATAGTCTTCTGGACATGCTATGGTCATTTGAGTTGCTTATACTGTCATTTGGGTCCATGAATGCAGCTAGGGCATTAGTTAACCCAAATGGCAATATAAGCAACTCATAATGACCATAGCATGTCCAGAAGACTGTCTTAGCTACATTGCTCTCCTTAATTCTCAATTGATAGTACCCTGATCTCAAGTCAATATTCAATAATACACTCGCCCCTTACAACTGATCAAACAAGTCATCGATCTTGGACAGTGGCTACTTATTCTGGATAGTGACTCGATTCAACTGTCGATAATTGATACATAATTACAGAGTCCCATCCTTCTTTAACAAACAACATTGGTGAACCCTAGGGTGACATACTTGGTTGGATAAAACCCTTATCAACCAGTTCTTGAAGCTGTATCTTCAATTCCTTGAGCTCAGTTGGTGGTATACGATAAGGTGGCATCGAGATTAGTATAGTACCTGGTACTAGGTCGATGCTAAAATCAAATTCTCGTTATGATGACATTCCTAGTAATTCATCTGGAAATACATCCGGAAAGTCTCTCACCATAGGATCTTGGTCAATGGAATACCCAAAAACGATACTATCAATGACATGTGTCAAATACCCTTGGTACCCTTTCCTTATTAATCTCTGGGCCTTTAGAGTACAAATCACATTATTAGACAAAATATTTCGCTCACCTGTAAATATTATCTCTGATTCCTCTGGTCTACTGAACACAACTTGCTTAGAAAAGTAATCCACTGTCGCTCGATGTCTGGATAACCAATCCATTCTCAAAATTGCATCAATATCTTCCATTCTCAAAGGAATCAAGTTTGTTACAAGCTCGATTCCATTCACCATTGTCGCACAATCTCTAAACATTGTCTTTCTCAATAATTTCTGAACTAGTGGGGTATGCACTATAATCTCTTGGTCTAAAGGTGACAATGTCGTATTAGTATGAGAAGCTAAAGCAGTATTAATAAATAATCTGCTAGAATTTGGATCTATCAATGCATATGCATATGTAGGTTGACTGAAAATTATAACCATACAGGTTAACAAATCTGGGTTAGCCTGCGTCTGTTCCTGATTCAAAGTGAATACCCTTGTTTGAACTTTATCTCGAGTTTTCTGAGCACCATGGGATGCTGCTGAGGAACTGCCTATGCCTGATCTTCTACCAGTAGGCATTGCAGGCTACTCAACTGGTGGCTGTTGGTGATCTGAGTAAGACCGACTTATCTGACCATCTCATTCAGCTTTACCCAACTTGGGACAGTACATTCTGATGTGTCTTACCTCTTCACAATGATAGCACACTGGTGGTTGGTGACATAGGCTTGTATGATGTCGTTGGCAATTTATACACCTATCCATACTCTGACTCTGTTTTGATCTCTGAGTCTGTTCAAGAGCTGACGATCTAAATCTCAATGGTCTCTGACTCTGAGGAGAGTGTAAGGAAACACTGGTAGGACTGGTAGCAGAGGCACCACTAGATGAACCGTTGCTACACCTTTTTTTGAATAGAGAGCCAACCTGTATACTTAAATCCTTCCTCTTCTGAAACTGACTCCTCGATCGTCTCTCTCCTACCAACTTCTCTGCTTGAAGAGCCATTTGTATCATCTCTTTATACCCCTAAGTCCTTGACAGTGACATCCTCTCACGAATCTCAAAATTTAGACCCTCTTCACACAGGCTTTCTTCATTTGCAAACTCTGGCACAAACTCCACTAGCTCTTTTAACTGGGTCTCATATTCTATCACTGTTTTACCCATCTGCTTTAGTCGAAGAAATTCTTTCTTCTTCTGGATGCAATAGGATGGATTAAAGTACTGGTCTCGGAGTTCTTGCACGAAATTATCCCAAGTCAACTGTATTGAGGCACGGGCTTGTATGTTCGCCCACCAAGTCGCTGGACTGCCCTTGAATAACCTGATAACCACCTTTAACTTGTACTTGTCCTCCAGTTCTATGTCATTCAAATCACCTTTCAATTTCTTAAACCATATATTAGCCACTATAGCGTCTGTAGTACCCTCAAATGATATACCTCCTGACAGTCGCACCTCCTTAATCAATTTAGATAACTTTGGGATCTATCCAGTTGCTTCAGCAATTTGAGCATTCCAATATGCCATAAAGGTATTCCATTGCTCAGGAGTCATATTCGAAGACATTCTCATACCCGGTTACTGATATTGAGGAGGAGGAGGCTCATACTGCTCCTCGAATTTTGGCTGAGGCATATACGACGTAGCCTCTTCTTCGCTAGGTACCACCTCTCTTCATGGCCTGCCACGACCTCGCCTTGGTCTCGAAGACATTATTACTACAAAAAGAACATAGAATTCAAATATACATATTTAAAATGGTGGTGATACTTCTTATGACTCGACTCACTTAGTCCACTAAAAAACTTTCAAAAACCATAAAATCATGCAAAGGTTTCAAAATATTGTTTCAAAATCAAGTTTGGGTGTTTTCAAAACCATTTTAAAATCAAGAGCTCTGATACCACTAAAGTTGTCACGTCCTAACCCGTGGATCCTACACGTGACAACCGTCACAGACCCCCAATGTGTACTCAATTACCAGAATACGCCCTATAAGCCTGGAAGGCTTATTAAAAACCTGTTTTCAAAAACCATTTCACATAACACTTCCAAACAAATCCAACCAAACACCCAAACTTCAAATCATTTCAAGAAAGACACAAACAGTTCTATAAGAGATAATTTAAATCATTTCCACAAACATATCATCAAAATATAAAAGTATTAGATTTTAGACAAATTAAAAACAATATCAAATCAGTTTATACATTCGTTTCCATTTAATAAATAAAATACAGATCTAATTCATAAAACGATTCTAGTGGACTAGACTTCTATAAGTGAGTCAATTCTAAGAGTATACCTGTACTTCTCTATCCTAGAAGAATCACCACCACCGCTAGCCATCAACTAAGCGAGCCCGAAATTGAAGGGGGAGGGGGAGTATACGGGAGTATACTCCGTGAGTGAACTAAAAGTAAACATAACAAATAAAAGTTAATTTATAAACAAAGAGTAGATCAAAAATATGTTACAAGCAATTCGATAAAAGAAATAAACATTTATTTTATTTTGACACCTCAAATCATATTATAAAAGTCATTGGGCTGGCTGCCTTTCTTGGGGATTACCTTGGCCTTAGGCATCCCAAGATCGTCAGTGGGTTTCATATGCAATAAATCATGCTATTTATAAAAATAGATTTTTGAACGCAAAGAATAAAACATGCATGATTTAATTTTATAAAAGAAAGTCCACCATTGATGTTCGCCTCGGATTAACCATGGGGTGACATCTATGACTAACCTGACGAGACTCATAGGTCGTTGAATCGCACTATATCATCACAATAATACAACCATACACCACCCCCCATCTATGAAGTTTCCATTTACTTAGGCGACCTCTCTATCAGGATGACCCTAAGCTACCTCCCCTGTAGCTACAGTAAACAATCCTGACCCATATGGTCGTCATCACCAATGTATAAACTCGGCACTCATGGTTGTCATCACAACAAGTATAAAAATCTGGCCCACTGGCTGTATCATTATATAACAAATATAAAACTTGGCCTATTGGCCGTATCATCGACATATATCATCATCAAAATATAAACATGTAATAACTTGGACGCTGGTCATTACTCATGTAAACAAGCATACATAAAACCAAAACAGTATTCATAAAATAATAGCATTGATCAAATACTTACAAACAGTTATCAGAAATTACTTTTAAAATAGAAAAAGCATAAAATATTCATTCACTGTTTAGGGAGGGTATACACTCTCTAGTTTCTCTCATTCCTTGAATCGGTACGCGGATTCCTCGCTCACACTCGGTCGTCTAATCACATATACCAAGCTATGTCAATATACATTTCTAATATGAGAAAGACGATGCATATGCATGATATGCATGATAGTCCGGGTTTTCTTAAAATCAAAAAATATATAAAATTAACTAAATCCTTCGTTACTCGCACAAATGCCTAAATATTAATGCTAAAAACCCACATTCCTGCTGTACTAGTGTTATTCGGCTCGATTTCATAATTTAGATCTATGGATCCCACGTGCTCGCTGAAACAGTAACTCTGATTACTATTCATATTCACCTAAATTCTCCGAATTCGTATTTCTAACTTACTATGATTTCCTCGACTCCATTACAACTCAACTAACGCTTAAAAATTAGAATGTGTGCGATAAATTTACTAAAACTCATATGAATGTACAGTAAAACCCATACGATAAAAATTGACTAAAACGCGAGACAAAATATATAGATGAGTTAGAAATGTAGCTACGAATCTCGTGGTATGGTTGGTTTTTCTTGGTTTTGCTCAGAAGTCGAAAACCCCCAATTTTTCTCTCAGAAACCCTAGGCTCTCTTTCTCGATTCCGCGCTTCTTTCATCAAATTGATGCTCCCGATGAGTTAGACGCGTGGAGTGTGATCGATAGGCGAAAAGAAATCAAAAATCCAGTGAAATATAGGTGAGAGGAGAAGAAGACAGAGAGAATGTGAGCGTGAGGGAGAGGGAAGAAAGAAAAAAGCAGAAATTGTGAAATCTGACCCTCAGCCCCTTTTTTATAAACTTAAGGGTGAAATTACTATTTTACCCTTAAGTTTTTTTAAGGAGAAGTTTCTAGAAGAGGGCAAAATTATCATTTTACATCGATTCGATCGAACGAATTGAAGTTCGTTCGACCGAACTATCCCCTTCGTTCGAACCCTTTGACGTCTATAGAAGTCAGATAGCTTTAATTTTGTCGGTCGAACGAATTCATATTTCGGTTGAACGAATCAATGCTTCGGACGAACGAATTACCTATTCATTCGAACGAATTAAGTATTGCAAATTTTTCAGGGAGTCTCCAAACTGTCGATCGAATGAATTAAGCCATTCGGTCAACCGAACCTGTCAAAAATGGTAATTCTTACTTAAGTCCTCTCCGAATTGAAAAACCACCAACAGGGTCTCTACGTGTACACTCTCAAACTCTTTCTAACCAATATAAATCTCAAATATGACTCTGAAACCATGCTGACAAACCATAGGTATGCATAAGAGATACAAATACATGAACAGAAAATATAAAAAATTTACAAATATAACCTCAAAACCGAAACACAGGGCTCACACATATAATGTTATATCTAACAACAACAACCTCGATATTAAAGATGCATAAGTTTAATTAGATATTATTTTTTTAATTAGCATAATTATAGTTAGACTAAAATTATAATATAAAAATAAGAAATTTTATAATCGTTTTAAAAGGGCGTTACTAACTGTACTGTTGTCAATATTATTCCTAAAAACTAAAAATAATGATATAGAAATAATATATTTTGTAAAATATAATTTATAAATCTATTTTGTTTTGAAATGAAAAAAAACTTATGATATTTTAAATTATTTTTGTTTTATAACTATGATATTTTTAGAATGCATATTACTTAATAAATCACCTTATATATTATAATACTCTCTATAGAATAATTGAATAAAAATATTTTAGAAAAGTAATCATTATAAGATAAAAATTTATTATTAATAATAAATATTGTTAATCTATTCACAAGTAAAAAATGTTGGCAAAATTTTTAATCGAATCAAACAAAAATAGTATTGAATCATAAAAGCCAATAATATTATAAGCTATAACATGATTTCTTTCAAGAATTTAGCATAATTTCTAAGCAAGAATATACTTTCAAGATTGTTATTAATGTTATTACTATTATTTCCAAACAGTCCTGGCCTACCAGCATTGTCACCGTCACGACCATACGAACCTTCTCCATCACATTAACAGCTTAAAATTGTTGAGTTATTAATAATTCTCCAATTTCTCTCATGCATTATGAATTCTCTTCGTAAGATCTTTTATTTTTTAAATCTTTTATCGAAACAACTTTTTAAAATAATTCAATTGGGTTTCTAATATTAAAATTTTCCTTAATAATACTGATTTTTGTATGAACTAAATTTTTAAGAGTTTGTTCTTAATATTTATAATTTTTGCAAGTCGCAAACAACATATGATTGAGTGTACGTCCTAAGTTCGATCCTAATCAATTACTTATGATTTAAATGGGATGTCTGAATGATAATATGCTCAGTTAATATTTTTTCGAAAATTAACTTGATGAAACTCGTCAATTAAGAGTTTTCTTGTTTCTAAAAAAAAAAAAAACTCGTCAATTAGGATAAAATCCAAATACTTTAAATTATCCTTCCAAAAAAACATATAATCCTATTAAAAGAATATTTTAACATTAAAATCCCGTTTGATATCATTCATTACCATTATTTGCATTGTACTATCGTTGAATTATTTTCTATGATAAAATATATTAATTTTTAGAATACTAAAATTTATTTTTATAATATTAATCAACTATTTTTGGATAATTTATTATTTATGTTTTGGTTATTAATTAAAAAAAAGGAGTTCAATAATATATATATATATATTTGGATAAGTGGGGTATTCAATGATAGTTTTCTTATCTCAAAGTTAGGAATATATATCACAATTTAAAACTTCAAGAGTAAGTGTTCCAATTTCAAAATTGTAGGACTAAAGTATAGATCCTCAAAAATTTAGGAGCGCAAGTATCATTGTAAAATATATAAACATATATCGTTCACGTTTTTCTTGCAATATTTAATTAGTAAACGCTTGTCACAATACCATTTGTAGAGATGAATCCACTGAATTTTGGATAGAACTGAAATTCTATATGATTTGGTGTGAACCTTGAATTCATAATCAACTGTAGGTTTCCAATCCATCGGGGCCCCAAGTCATTATTATTGAATATCAAAAGCATAAAGACAATGTTCTTAATAGAAAATTTTAATGATATGTCTCCGTTTTAATGATAATTATTGATGATAATCTGTTTCTTTTGTTATTTTAATCCTTTCATTTGTTGGAACATAGGATCAACTTAATGATGAATTAAAAATCATTGATTAGTTTGTTTCCAAATTGCTTAAATTATACCTAATTACACTGTGTGCATGCTTTTCAGAATGGTTATATATACAAATGGAGCTTAGTCATTGGGTTACGTACTATTTTGGATAGTGTTGAACAACTTTCTAACCAAGAATTTTGAAAAACTTTCTAAGCAAGAGTTTTGAAAATATACATAACCTAAGTTTGATTTGATTTTGAAATTATTTAAAATTTTAGTGATATTTCTCACATACACGTAATCAAACTCAAAGCAAAATTAATCAATACAAAAGAAATTAATTATCCATGTGATAATCGTGTTTTCACAACTACAAAAAATAATTTTATATGATCGATTATAACTTATTGATAATCATAAGTTTATTTGAGTTTGTAGTATTTTTGGTATTGTATTAAGAACATAAATTTAGAATAATTTTTTGTACGATTTATATTATTTTATGTTAATATTTAATTTTTAAAGTTATCATCTCATATTAATAAGATTAACGACGAAATTCTCAAAATCTCATACTAAAATAAGCCACGTCATGAATGAACAAGAGAAAATCCAAAATGCAAATCTTAAGAAACAAACAAACAGATATTCATTAATTTGTCAAGAATTATAGTTATATGGTTATCCTATGCCCCTTCCCTCCTCTCTCTCATTAAAATTTCAATAAATTAAAAGGATAAGATTGGTTGCATACAAAATCATTGTCATCTATGGGAAGTGCATTAAGATCAATGATTGAAGATGATGGATGGTGCATGATTGTGTTTGCCAAAGGGAATTTAAAGCCAAATGAAAAAACTTTTCAGTTGAAGTAAATCCAAGTAAACTTTTCTTTTCTCCTTCATTGACTTTGGACATCCATAATTTGTGGGTCATTTCATTTTTGCTCCAGTGTTTTATAGAAAATGACCTACAATGAAATTAATATCATTCCAATGAAGCATGCTATTGATAAAAGTGAAAAGCCGACAGGGAACCAAGTGTGAATTTGCGGTCATCCATAGCCTTCAAAGAGGATATGATTCAATTAAATGAAAAACCGTGGAGAGCAGAGAAGACGTGTATAACACGTGTATATGTTTGATAAGGTAACAAAGCAATACAGTAGACAATAATCACATGTATAAATGAATATTTATGGGAGGTAACGATGATTTGGGTATGGGTCGTGTGGTACGTATCAATCCTATTGATTATTGACGTTCACATTTGTGGCTATGTATATCAATCTTCACATCCGAATTTTAAATCGATTTTTGAATAAAATTTAAATATTGATGTATACTAATAAATATGCAATATTTATTAAATTTTATAATTATTTTTAATTTTAAAATCATATCATACTTGATATAAAAATAAACATATTAAATTATAAGTTAAAAGTTACGTATCTTAAATTAAAAATATTAAAAAATTTTCTTAAGTTTTAATTTTTTTATTTGATTTTTATTTTTTAATTAACAATAATAAAATTTAATTGATTGGATAGGTAAGTATGCACCGGATTTATGAATACACATCCATGTTTAAATTCAAGTTTGGTTGTATTTAACAAATTAAATTCGTTACCAACTGAATTTTGTATTTTAAAGGTAATTGCTTGACCAGCCTAACTTCAGTTTGATCGGGTATTTGAAATTGCCGGTGATAAGTGGCATCATTAAGTAATTACATAATTAATGAATTAAAAAGGATATACATATTCTTAAAATTTAATTAAACATATGATTTATCTTTTTAATATTTATGAAAATTCTAATTTATTAGTTAAATTTATAAATTTAGACAAAGTGGTTAATATCAATTTTACCCCTGCATTTCGTCCTAGTCTGTTACGCACTGTTGAAGGTTAGATTCGTGCTGAAGGTTAAACATCCAATATACAAATGTTTAATTTCGGTATCCCGCACTGTTGAATGTTTAATTGACAATACATCAACATTGCAAGCAAAAATTAAACATTTGTCTAAGGTTAAAATTGTCGATTGACTTAAGTAAGGTTACAAAACCTTAGTGTCCAAATGGAAGGAACAGAAAAATACCTTGGTGTTCACAACAGAATTTCTCGACACACCCACAACGCCTCCGCGTACCGAAGCTATTCATGCTGAAAACCACCAACCTTCTGCTACTCAATCAACGATTTTTGACGGGTGTTCGGTTCTCCATCGAATGGCAATGCATTCTATTTTTCTGAAAGTATAATTTGGCTCTTGCTTCATGAAAATGACATTGGTTTGTGGTTTAACCGTTGATGCTGTGCGGAATTAGTGCGTTCCCTGTGAAATGAAACCTTAGGTTTCGATTTATGGCAAGTATGTGATTTTAAAGCACGAAAATTCATTTTGAATTTTTGTGCACAAAACATTTCAGAGATTTTAGAACGTAAGTCAAACCTTCATATTATATTATGCAACGTTCCGTTCCAAACATATTAGGAGAGATTTTAAGAGAAGCTGAATTAAGGAATAATTGATTTAAGTTTATCTATAATATACTGTATTTTAATTTAAGAATATTTTAATTATTTTATTTTAGAAAGATATTTTTATTATTTTAAAAAATACATGATCGAAAGTTATTTATTAATTAAATAAAATCATATTAATGATAATAAGTATTTTAAAAAGATTTAGATGAAATTGAATAAATTTGAAAAATATTCTTTTAAGGTATTATTTGTGCATCCAAACTTACGAGTTAAATTTTTGATGATCGGAATGGACTTTTAGCATATGGTTTATTTCAATTGAAATTGAATAGAAACACGAATGTCTAAAAAGAAAGTGAAATTGGACTCCAAATGAATATGGGAAATGGATTGAGAATTTGATCGATATTTTCTAAGAGTTAAAGCAATATTTTTTAAGGGACTTAAATGATATTTATCATGTATCGATATATTTATTAAATGTATTGATACTCGGGGCAGAAATCAACATTTTGGAAGAATATATCAATACATAAGTCAAATGTATTAATACATGTACTAAAAATATCAATACTTTGAAAAAAAATATCGTTATTTTTTGTGAAAAATTATGCATTGACACATTTCTAATTGCAGAGAACAAATATCTAACTCATAAAAAAACTATTTTACCTGTTTTTCATGCTTTTTCATCCATCTTTTTTTGTTTTCAAGGCTAAATATGTCATTTCTTAATCCATATATGTATTTAAAAAAAAACAGAAGTTAAATCCTTTATTTTTGGCCTTCGTTCTTTCTTTGCTCTTGGTAACTTACGGGTTCTTTATGTATAATGAATCTCAATTCTTTTTCTTTCAATTTCTTTCACATTTAAATCGATTAAATCCCCATTTCTTACTATGAATCATTAGTACTCATCACTCTCTACGTCCTACAAACTTTATTTCATTGATTTGATGGAGAAATCGACTCAAAGAGCATTAAAAGAAGTTTGATTATTATTCATACCAATGGAATTTTCAATAATCGACGATGATTTAAGCTTCTGAGGATCAATCATTAACATCAATCACATGAGTAAGAAGCTCGATCCGAGTATGTGATTAAAGGAGTATATATCCTTCCTAAGAGGTGAGTGGACTTTATACTATTCTTATTTTCAGTCATATGTAATTAGACTTGAATTTTGTGAATGCTTAGGAAGTTAGCAATTGATGTGATCTCCAACATTTTAGAGCTTCCAAAATGAAAAGCTCTTATAGCATTGATATATATATATATATATATATATATGGGGTTAAGTGCGATCTATATATATATATATATATATATGGGGTTAAGTGCAATCTAAAAATGAGAAGACTTTATAGTTTTATCATATATCATTCATGCTATGTGTAACATCTAGTCCAAGACTGTCAATAATATTGTCTGCTTTGGCCCAACCTTTAAGACCTCAAGATTTTGATTTTAGTAATGGGTTATCTTGAGGATTTCCCAAGAGGTCATTCCTCTTAGTACTGCTCTCGCCTAAGCACGCTTAACTGCGTAGTTCTTGGAAATAAACCACCATCCATCCCAAAAGATCTTGTTGATAACTTGGTTCCAACTCCATATATATAGCCCAGTAATTTCCTCTCCTATTTTGATGTGGGACTTCTCTTACCCCCATAGCCATCTTGAAACTTGCTAAGAGCCACTTCTTACTTAGGCCTTTGTCCCAACGCCACTCTCTGCCTTCAAGGACTGGGATGTTACAAGCCCACCAACTTCTATCGGCTCGTCCTCGAGCCCATAATCATACTGAAGGAGAGTTAGCTCTGATATCACATTGTAACACCTGGTCCAAAACTGTCAACAATATTGTTCGCTTTGGCCCAATCTTTGGGGCCTCTGGTTTTGTTCTTAGTAATGGATTATCCTAAGGACTTCCCAATAGGTTACCCATCTTGGTACTGCTCTCGCCTAAGCACGCTTAACTGCGTAGTTCTTAGAAATAAACCACTGTCCATCCCGAAAGATCTTATTTAGGTATCAGAGTGTATAGCTCTGGCCCAACTTAATATTATCCTCTTTGACTGCCTGCCAGTAGCCTGTCAGGTGATGCCCCCAAAGTGGCCCCTGCCACCCCGCCCACATAGTGCTTAGCCTCAAGGTTTTGTCTATAGTAACTTGACTACCACGTCCTAGAGGGCCTTGTGTTTGCGACTTCAAAACTCAGTCTTAATCATCTTAAATCATCAAAATAATTATAGAGCCGCGGTGTCCTGTCAATTATCTATATGATGGACATAATTTTATGCATAAAAAATAAAAAATTATCATATTACCCTTGGGACTTAAGCACGGGACTTATATTATGATTATGAGTATTAAATAGCTTTCACAATGCATATTACTATCTTGATAAATATGCCATGTGTTGATTTTACGGTAGTTTAGATGATTTGATATTATATTATAAAGTTGATTTGTGGTGATACGATTATAAATTTATCGTATTGAATGTAATTTTTATTATTATAGAATGACTATGATAATGTGAAATTGGTCATAATGATGATCGTTTTTATGTGGATATAGATAGAGAGCAATATTTTATTTATTGTTACTAGACTAAAATGACCTTGTGTGCCAAAAAAATGTGATGAAATAATTGTGAAGGCCTGATGTACCAATGATATATGTTGAAGTGTGTGGCTCCGGTCTTATATATCAATGATCTTGTTTCCATCCTTGTGTGATAACAATTGTGATTTTGGCCTTGTGTGCCAATGAACTAGATATGTGACAGGTGAGGATGGATTATACAACCTGAAATAATGACGGATGAAATTCACTAGTCTCAATATTATTACATCAAAGGTAAGGATCTATAGGATCCAATAGCCTAAAGAGTACAATATATTTATACTAAGGGTGAGGATGAGATCAAATAGGTTAAAGAAGCTGATATTTGATTTATTGACATGTGTCTAATAAGATATGGATACATACCATATGATTTTGGATATGATAGATTAAGGTTAACTACTATGTTGAATTGCTATAGATATAAGTATGAGGCTTTGTAGGCCTAGTCTTAGTGATTACCTAGATAGATAATGTCGTTTATGATTCTGATTTTTCTATTGTTTATTGTACGATTATGAATTGATGATATCACTTTAAATAATCCTTGATTACATGATGATTGTAATACATGTATAATTTCACTTGAAATTATATATTGATTGAGTATGCAATGATATGACCCAACGGGTTCGAATAGTATAATTAGTTGTAGTTATAGTGTGATAGTTTCAGCAAATCTAGATAAAGATCACATCGATGAATGTATATTAAATAGTAACCTGTATTGAGAGTTGATATAAATAGGCTGAGTATGGGTAAGATGTATTATGTTTATGATATATTTCAGCTTTATACTTTTTGAGATAGTCTATTACTGCAGTTTTCAGAGATTTATATGTTCACTCACTAAGTATACTTCTATATAGTCATTCTCTTGCGTTTAGTTTCAAGTATACTCGAGTTAGATTGAGAATTTTAGATGGTAGTGATTACAAGTAAGTTTAAGAATTATCAGGTACATTTTTGTATTCAGCACTCATGTTTTGACAACTAGAGTTCACTGGGAATTTTGAGAAAATATTTGTATTAATTATTCATTTCTGAAAAACTGTAAAAGAAATTATGAAATTATATGCCTTGTTTAATGTTACAAACAAATTATTTATTTTTATTATGAAATAATGTTTTAAATGTCTGGGAGAGACACAAATTGTGATTGATATGAACATGTATGGTTAAACAAGCGTGATATTGATTTAGAAATGGATATAAAAGGATGTGATGATTGAGTTTTTGAAAAATTTGATATTAATAAACACTTGAATGATTTTTGTTTTTAAAAATTTACATTTATTGGCATTAGATCAAATAATATTGTTGACAGTGTTTGGTTGATGTGCAACAGTTTGGTATTAGAGTCTACTCTTCTCTAGTATGATGGTGTAGATTCAAGGACAAACTTGTAACGACTCGATTTGATGAAGGCGGGAGGTGATATTAGGACAAGAGAGCCTAAGTGAGGAGCAGTTTCTCATAGGCTTCTAGAATAGTAGAGGGTAGGAATGAAACTAGTTCCACATCAAAAAAAGAGAAGAAGTTATTGGGCTACATATGTAGGCTTCAACCTAATATATCAACGATATTATTTTATGATACTAGATTTTAAGGATTTAAAAATGATTTTGAAAAATGTCTTAATTAGATTTCTGAAAATAATTCCATGTGATTTTTAAATGGTTTTGAAAAGTATTTTAATGGACTAAAGTGATTTCAGTCTTAAGAATAGACTACCATCAGATTATGTAATGGTTTTCTTTTGGTTTAAATTTAAAATGAAAGTTAAGATAGTTTAGAGAGTGGTGAATTAGAGACATTAAAGACTCTATGATGGCATATGAATGGATTGTTGATGTAATTGTTGATTGTGTAACTTATCTATATTTTTTATATATTCTATGTTTACATAAGTTAGAGTGATAATACCCTCTTCTAGTAAAGATAATAAGTAAGATATTCTAAAATACCTGTATTTGATATTAGAGGAAGGGTATTGTCATCTATGTGTGTATTGTTAGTAATGATTTATGTGGTATTTTGTTAGCTTATTTTATAGTATAAAATCTAGAGAGATACGGATAAACTAGCGAGTGAAAATAAGAAGAAAGATTGAGTTTGAGATGATGGAAAATATGAGATCACAGAAAAAGAATTAGTCGATCAGTATATGGGTTAGTTTTACTGCTAAAACGGCCATGAATGCTTATAAAAAGTTAGAAATATTTTATCTATGTCAGGAATGTATAAAAAATGACTCATATATACTTGTATGATTCAGGGAGTGATATAGTAGCAGATTTCAAGTGCTATGAGAAACCAATTGAGAATAGAAAAAAGAAATGAGTTAAGTATTTTTTCAATAGATACTTACAAGGAGTCGATATTGAATGTTTCTATGGCTTAGATCATGTAAAATATAAGTTTTTCCTTAACGAACCCTAAGCTACAAATCATTAAAAACAATGGTTTTTCAAAGAAATCAAATTAGGGCTTTTGGGAGATACCTTGCTAGCTTTCTAGTTTGATAAAGACTAAGCTCAAAAGTATGAGATCTCCTCAATTTGCACCATCTTCATGTTTTCTCTTTGATGGCCCAAATTCTTGAGAAAGAGGGATATGAAAATTTTCAATTTTTCTTGCCAAAAATGAAAATAAAAAATCCTTTTATATTTATATTTTAATTAATTAAATCAATATTTATCTAATAAATAATGTAATTTAATTGACAATAATGTGATACAATTACATCTATATTATATGGATGCAACTATATTAAAGATCAACCAATGGGCATTTAACATATGTTTAAAAATGTGAACAAATGAAAAAATACGCCATAATATTAACCTTTAATATCATTAATACTTATCTCATGATTTAACAATTAAATATATGGATAAATATGCAAATTAAGTAACCAATTAATTAATATTATGAATTTTTTTAAATCCATAAATATGATATATTTACTATAATGCCCTTGATCAAAATTTTATATAAGGGTAAAATGATAATTTCTTTCTAAATTAAACACTTTAATTGAAATTTTATTATTTTACATTAAAATCATATTTTAATATATTTAATAATTACAACTATCAAATTTAGATATGTAATTTACAATAAATTATATAAATGAATCATATAATGGTAAAATAGTCATTTTACACTAAATTAAACAATTTATTTTGGTTTTTATCATTTTATCTTAAAATTATATTTTAACATAGTTGATAATCATTATTATCAAATTTGACAAGTAATTTATATTAAATTACATTAAGATATTATTATATCAATTCTTTAATACTTTAAAGAATATTAAATACACATAACTCCTATGAGTATTTATTCCAGCCTTTTCTATATTATTATGAGAGTACTAGCTCTCTTTCGATAATATTTTATCTCTCTCCTCTAAAAAATGCATAAAGATTTTGGGTGTGACCATGAAGGTTCACCGTGACGTAGCTGTGAATATATACCGAACGTTTTGGCTCCGAATAATTCGATTGGTCAACAACTATGGGTAACATCTAGCAATGCGTTATAGTCCCTATATCATGGTGAAGAAATATCTTCATCAAACCTTTCATTGATTGCACATAACGTGTGGATTATATCCATTCATTATAGTATTTTGATTGAGAAAGGGTTTATGGAATATCAAAACCCTAGTCTCAATACATCTTCGAATCGTTGATCATATGTCATTATTATGCTATGGGAATAAACTTATAATCAAGATATCACATTAGCATTTAATTAGAAACTCAACTTAGATAGAATCAATGAAAACTCTTAATCCTATATGTTGAGTCAACGAATCCTATCTTAACTATCAATTGAACACCTATATGAACAAAGTATACCCAAACTGACTTCTTGTACAAGGCATGATTAGCCTTGTACTTATACACCATATAAAATATACCCATCCATTTAGAGTCTGATTTAAGATGTCTCAGGTCAAAGGATTACGTCACACACTATTATAATCTATCGATAAATTATCGATTATATGCATACTATGCGATTCATCGATATTTGATCGCATTCAACAAATAGTTTGCAAAATATAAATTCATACTAATACACTTATGACAATATCCATATTGTTTGCCTCCATATACATTATATAATATCCTTAGACGATAATTAGTATGCCTATTATATGATAGAGCTGCCCAATCAACACCACGTACATAGGGAACGACTTTGATAATTTTATTTAATACTTAAATAAATTTATCTTGACAATTTACATATATTTTTTTATTACATTGCAAGAAAAATAAAAGAAGCAGCAAACGTATGTAAATAAAGAACACATTCTTTCATTAATAATATAAAAGTTTATATGAGATCATTAGACTTAAAACCGAGAACACGAATGGTTTCTAGGGCATACATTAATAATCTCCCAATTGCACTAAAGCCATTCGCTGTTGTATTATATACTCATCTTATCAAGATAATGGTCTAGTTGCTTTTGTGTTATTACTTTAGTTAGTGGGTTAGGTACATTATCCATTGAAGGAGTTTTCTAAATTAATATCTCTCCAATTCTAACGAATTTTCTTAAAATGTGATTTTTGCGCTGAATATGTTTAGACTTTTAGTGTGCTCTTAGTTCTTTCACCTATGTAATAGCCCCAATATTATCACAGAATATAATTATCAAATAACTTTATTAGGATCAACACCAAGTTCAGATATGAACTTTCGCATCCAAACAGCCTTTTTTGCTACTTCAGAAGCGATAATATATTCAAATTTAGTAGTGGAGTCTGCCATCGTCGTCTATTTAGAACTCTTCCAACTGACAGCACCTCCATTATATATAAAAATAAAATCGGATGTAAAGTTTCTATTATCCATTTCTGATTGGAAGTTAGAATCTAACTATCCCTGAATACTTAATTCTTGAGCTTCATAACTCAGAATTAAATCCTTAGTCTTGTGTTAGCACTCAAGGATTGTTTTAACAGCTGACCAATATTTTTCTCTAAGATTGACCTGATATCTGCTCGTAGCACTTACAGTATATGCTATATCAGGTCATGTACATAGAATTGCGTACATCAAGCTACCTATAGCTAAAGTATAAGGTATATTATGCATCCGTTGTGCCTCTTCATCGATCTTTAAACCCATATCTTTAGACAGATTAAAACCATGATTGAAGGGTAAGAGACCTCTCTTAGAGTTCTCTATACTAAACTTTTTCAATATCTTTTCTATGTACATATTTTGGGATAATCGTATTTGTAAGTTTCTAGCATGCTTAGTACCCTAAATACATCAAATGTAAGTTTACATGTCAAGGATTTAGGCATTGAGCAAAAATAGACAAAACAAAAGTTATATAAAAACATACCCATTTTCATGATTTTCTTGATTCATGTTCAAACTTTTTGAAGTTTTAAGAAGCCAAATTAGCCTTCCTTCTAAAGAGTGATGTCCTTGACTCTTCATTCCCTTCATTTGCCTTAACAAAACTTAATCAAAACACCTTTTGATCAAGTTTTGTTTTCTAACAAAACTAGTGTTTCAAACACTTAGAAAAATAATTTCAACATTTGAAATTACTCCCACACATGTGTAGATCATTTCTCAAAGATTTAAAGCCCTTCATTTATTTATCAAAATGATCAAAAATTCATTACCATCTCATGGCATGAAAAATTCAAACTAAATACATAAACCCACTCATTTTCATATTTTTCTTTTCTTTTTCATAAAAATCTTATCATAAAAATTATCCATAAATATGTATGTATATATATATATATATATATATATATATTACTTCACTAACATTTAATTAAATGAAAAATATATGACAAAGAATGGTGCCAAATGTGTGGTTAAGATGGAGAAATATCTCATGCAAAATCACCATTTGACATCTAGTCATGCAATACAGCCCCCGAATTACAATGAACTGCAAAACTTCTAGAGTGAACCTTTCCATTATCAGTTATCGTGTAATTCAATCCTTCTGTTACACAATCCTTCGATCAGATCAAGGGTATGCTATAATTATCAAACCCTTTTAGATCCAATGTTATGTATAATAAATAATAGATTATAACTTTATTGTGTATTACCATTGAGAGTACACTTTTCAATTATACATAATTGTTTACCTTGGCCAAAGATTTTATGAGTCAAATTTGAATTATTCACATAGAGCATTCTATCTTAAACACTAAGGCTGATGGATCCTATCTCGAACACTCATATACCTCCATGAATATCTCACCATTCCCAATGACTATCTATCACAAGCCTAAATATAGACTTGCTCTGAGTAGTATCAAAGTTTGACAATTCACCCACAAGATAACCATGGTGTTGTAAAGTCTAAGGATCACTTACACAACTGATATAACGAATGTCGAATTGACGATTAAGTGTAATTAGCATTTGGACAATTCTTGTGAGTTTGTTCAGTGAACTCATACTCAACTAATGAGCACCTATACACTTCCTTTAGTGTCTCTACACAAGTAATCTATGAGATTTATTATCCTTTATCGCATAGCGCAAGGATAGTATATACTAGTCTTTTCGGTACTATAAAGGCTCCATTTTATAGTCCCACTATTAGGAATATTTAGGAATGATACTATTAACATATAGTCTTATAAATATAAACTCATCATAACAATGTGCATTGCATATATTTCATGGGCTTTATTGTGACATGTAAATCATACATATATATTGTCATAATAAACGATAATATATTTGAAAAACACTCATTTTGTTGATCAAAAAATTTTCAAGAGATTTTAAAGTTTCAATCACAGATCACATCGTGATTGGCTTTTAGGGCATATATCTCTTTCACTATTATCCTCTTCGCTCTATCTTTATAGATGTGAATTCTTAAAACATAGGTCGCTTCTCTAAGATCTTTCATCGAGAAGGTTCTGGATAACTAGATTTTTACCTTAGTTATCATGCCAATATCACTACCCATTAATAATATATCGTCCACATACAAATGACGAATATAATGGTATAATCCTTAACTATTTATAAATATAATATTCATCTGGTTTGTTCAAATCCATATGATTTAACCACATCATCAAATCGTTTATTCCAACTACGAGAAGCTTGCTTCAATCCATAAATAGATTGATGCAACTTGTACACCTTATTTCTATCTGCAGTGGATATAAAATCAACTGGTTGCTAGATATAGATATTTTTCTCAAGCTACCCATTGAGGAATATAGTTTTCACATCTATCTGCCAGATCTCTAAATCATAGTATGCTGCAATGACTAGCATAATTTGGATGGATTTAATCATAGCTACGAGTGAAAAGGTCTCCTTATAATCCAACCCTTGTTTTTGAGTATACCCTTTTACTACTAACCGTGCTTTATAGGTCTCAATCTCACCATACTTACCAATCTTTCTCTTGAAGACCCACTTACAACCAATAGGACCAATTCCTTCTAGTGGATCAATAAGTGTCCAAACTTGATTGATGTAAATGGATTGCATCTCAGAATTCATCATCTTTAACTATCTAATTGAATCTCTATCCAAGATTGCTTCCTCATAACTCCTAAGATTATCAGGATGATCGACTTCTCTCATTAGGTAAGAGTTCAACTCTTCCTTATGTAGAAGACTGTATCGTTCTAGAAGTCGTGATATTCTAGAAGATTTTTTAATTAGAATTTGAACTGGAACTGAGGTTTGTTGACTGGATGGTCTAGCCTCAGTATCATCAGATTAAGCTTCTAAAGACCCTTTTTAAAGCTTAATTTATCTTCTTGCACCACCTTCTTCTAAAAATTCTTCTTCTAAGAAGTGTACATTTCTACTGATCGAGATTCATTGATTAAAATAGAAGTAGAAATAATATCTTAAACTATCTTTAGGATATCTGATGAATTGCCCTTTCTCTGATTTGACTTTCAGCTTATCAAGGTTAACTATTTTAAAATAAGCTGAATAACCCCATATTCTTATATAACTGAGACTGGATTTTTTTTCACTCTATATCTCATACGAAGTCTTTTGGATTGATTTTGATGGGATTTTATTCAAAATATAGGCAGCAATAAGTAGAGCATATCCCCACAAATAAATTGATAAGTCTGTAAAACTCACCATAAATCGCAGCATATCTAATAAATTACAATTCCTCCTTTTTCAAACACCATTCAATTATGGTGTATAAGGAGGAGTTAATTAGGAGACTATTCCATTTTCTTTTAATAATTCTTGAAACTCTGTACTCAAGTATTCTCCTCTATGATCTGATCGTAGAATTTTAATACTCTTTTCAGTCTGTTTCTCTACTTCATTTTTAAATTCCTTGAACTTTTTAAAGGATTCTGACTTATATTTCATTAAATACACATACCCAAATTGTGATATATCTTTGATAAAGGTAATGAAATAGTCAAATCCTCTTTTGGCTTTGGTGCTAAACAGTCCACATACATCTATATGTACGAGTTCCAATAGCTCATTAGCTCTCTCACCTTTACTCTTAAAGGGAACTTTGGTCATCTTACCTTGAAGAAATGATTCACAAGTTGATAAGGGTTTCAAATCTAGTAAACTTAAAAGTCCACTTATATCAAGTTAAATCAATCTCCTATCTCCTATATGACCCAATTTATGATGCCATAGATATTTAGGATTTGTTTGACCATAAATTTTTTTATTCATAATAGATTTTACTGAATAACTGTTATTCAATTCTAGATCATATAGTCTATTTATATTTACAATTTTACCCACTAATACATTTCAAAAATGTATTAAACATTCATTTTTAGTAAACTGTATATCATAACCATTTTTATATAGTACAAAAATAGAAATGATGTTTCTAGTGGCATTAGCAAAATATAAGACATAATTTAATATCAATATGTGTCTAGTAAATAATCTAAAACTACAAGATTCTTTAGCTTTAACAGCAATTGTTGTCCCATTAGCCATTCTTAATATGATCTCGCCTCTAAATAATACTGAACAATTCTGTAATATTTATAGAGAGATATAAACATGAGATGTAGCTGCTGAATCTAATATCCAAGAATGATGATCTAAAATAACACTTAATCATAATCGATTATCATACAGCTATTAGTACCTACTTCTGACTTCTAAAGTCTTTTAAGGTACTAAGAATAGTTCCTCTGGATATTTCTTATTCTCCCACTAAGAAAATAATTTTCTTTATTAGTTTTTAAAATTTGTTCTTATCAAACTATCAAAAGTCCAAAATTATTTAAAGGAGAACACCTTTAACAATTTTTGTATTTGTTTCAGTTTATCACGCTTTTCTTTGAAACACTATAAAGAAAGAGAAAAAGATTATTAGTGATCTTGTAAAATATATTAACCAACAAAAAAGATTTATACAAATTCAAATAATTTTGAATTATAACAATCAAACAATTTTAAAAGTTATTAGGTGTGCTAATCATATTAGCTCCCACTATTTAATTTGAATCCCATACTCTCCAAATAGAACTCAAAAATTTTGTTAGAGTTTTATTATAAGTAGTGGGGAATCAACATCTTATCAGAACTAGCCAACCTCATATAATAGAAATCTTGATCTATTAATCCTAACAAGTAGGAAACTCATTTTCTTTTACATCTTTATATAAGGTTTGATTCTTTGTTTAGTCCTAACTTCGAATACCTCACATAATAGACATCTTGGGACCCTTGGTGAGTTAAACCTAAACTATTACGATTTTTTAAGATGTTATTTTTGCCTCTTTCTTACATAATAGAAATCTTGGTCAAGGTAAAAATACACATCCAAAAACCAGATGATAATATTCTATAACATAAATTCAATACCTCTCACTTAATAAAACTCTTGGGATACAAATTTATGTCAAAGAATTTATTATCATCCCACAATGGGAGACTAGGATTTAATAATTATATTAGGGATTTATTATACACGTATTACTTAACAAGTGTCATGCACAAGTTCAATACATGCATAAATAATTAAATATGTGATTTTCACATAACCAAAAATTCATAAATATTTAGTAAATCATTTACAAAATATTTATTGTTCTTTAAAACACAAAACAAATTTGTATATGAAACATTTTAAAACATTTTTTATTCAAATATTATTAAAAACATTTATTCGTCTTATGAATAAATATTATTACTTATAAATGCTTGAATTTATTAACAATTCTTTATTGTTAATACACATGAAACCATTACATGTTTTGATTTAGAAATCATATTTCTAACTTTGAAAATAAAATTTTCATATAAGCTTATATTCTTAATCTCTTGTCTTAGAAGAATCTTATGGCATTTGTGTTTTTGTCTTTATTATTTTAAAGTTGGTTATCCTTGTCAGACAAGAATTGTTCATTTATGTATTTGTTTAAGATAACTAGTCAAATTAGAAATCTTTTTTTGCTTGTTAGAACATTTTAATTAGGTAAATCACGTTTACTAGTCAAACTAAGCCAACCTTCATTGAACTGGTTAACTCATACGTTAACATAATTAACGTGCTACACTAATATAATTATTAATAACACTTATTAATATTAATCAACAAATATAATTTGCGTAACTGAGCCTAATGTTTTATTTCTTTCTAACTACATTTGTACACATTTCAATATACATTAATTTACATAAACATGTATTAAATGCATATTTTATAAAAATGTGTAACTAGTATATACATATACAACAAACATATATGCATATACTAAGTCAAATGTATAAAGATTAACATATATCCAATATATACATTTCATGCATTTAATCAAAATAAATACATTAACAAAATATTTTAGCTTATTAATATTTATTTAAATACATTAAACACACGCGCGCGCGCGCACATACACACACACATATATATTATATGCAATCAATATTGCTAAAATAAGCAAAATATTAACATTTATTTATCATATAAATAATTTAAAGCAACATTTAATTTATTCATAAAATGAATAAATCAAATCAATAAAATATATTCAACATTTGAATATTCTAAATCAATATTTAGAAAAATACACAAACTTTTGGCTACCTTGTTAATGAAAATACAAACTATTTTGTATTAAATTTTCAACATTTAAAACATAAGTATTCATATATATATATATATATATAATCCTATTTTATATATATTTTAAATGTATCATCAAATAATACATACCTATGTTTAATTTATGGAAAAAATTATAAAACATACATTTATGCTTCAAAACAATTTTAATGTATCAACTATTGTTGCATTTATATGTTTAACAACATTTCATAATGGGCATAAAACAATTTTTCCAAAGACTCATTTCTTTACGAATCAAATATTGTAAACTATATATACATATATACTAAAAACATAGCATATACATAGCCAATATATATCAACCATTGATATATTCACTTGTTAAACATATTAAAACTTTGTAGCCAATATGAAAATAATTTTCAACACCAATCCTTTATGGTCAAAATCAATGGCAATATGGAAAACAAAATTTTCACCAACCAAAACCAATTTTCATTGTTAATGCCAACATCAACAATGTACATACAACATGAAAACACTTTTCCATCTATATATACACTTGACCATAAACTTTAAAACATGGATTTAAACACTTTAACATCCATTTTAACATACCAACATCAATGGCAACAACAAAACAAGCAAAGGAACACATTATGGACAACATTTGTCCATTAACCACCAAATGGGTGAAATGGCTTCCATATGAGTTCTAAACTCATTTTTCACATTGTATCACTTGTAATATACATATCATAGGTTCCATAATCATATTATACATCTTCTAACACATTAGAAATGATGCAAAACAAATTTTCTATCAAAGAATCCATGTTGGCCAAATTCACCCTAATGGTTTCCTCTATGAAAATCATCCAAAACACTATCATATAATCATCTTAGCCATCAACCAAACATGTTCTGATACCATTTGAAGTTTTTCTTCAAGAACCCTAAGCTAAAAAAAAAGGAAACAATGATTTTCATGAAAATTAACTTAGGGCTATTGTTTGTTACCTTGCTACCATGCAAGTTTGATGAAAGCTAAACACAAAACTATGTGCTCTCTTCAATTAATACCATCCCATAATTTCTTCAATGGTGGCCGAACAAGAGGAGGGAGAGAGAGAGAGGAAAATTTGTTCATTTTCTCTTTTTTTAAAATGAAAATAAAATCAATATTTATATTTTCATTTTCATTTCTAATTATTTAATTTCATATTTATCTAATAAATATATTAATTTAATTGGACATTATGTAATACACACACACACCTACATTAGATGTATGAAACCATGTCAATTTGGATTAATGTGCATTTAACAAATATTCAAAATATAAGCCAATTATATAATGCCATGTGTTTTAATATTAACCATTAATATTATTAATATTTATCTCATCATTTAACAATTAAATAAATGGATACATATGCAAATTAATTAATCAATTAATTAATATCATAAATTTCTTTAAATACATAAATATGATACATTTACCATATGCCCTTTGTCAAAATTTAACATAATGGTAAAAGGATAATTTTTATCTAAATCAAACACTTTAATTTAGATTTTATCATTTTACATTAAAATCACATTTTAATATATTTGATAATCACGATTATCAAATTTAGATATGTAATTTATAATAAATTACATATATTTATATGTATCACATAGGGGTAAAATGATCATTTCACACTAAATTAATTTAGTTTTCACTATTTTATCTTAAAATAATATTTTAACATATTTGATCATCATTATTATCAAATTTGACAAGTAATTTACATTAAATTACATCAAGATATCATTATATCATTTTTTAACACTTTAAAGAATATTAAATACATATAACACTTATACGTATTTATTTTGACCTCTTCTATATTATCATAAGGGTGCTAGCTCTCTCCAAATAATATTTTATCTCTCTCTCCTATGAAGAGACATACAAGAATTTTTAGTGTGACCATAAAGATTTACCGTGATGTAACCGTGAGCATATAACAAATGTTTCGACTCCAAACAATTAGGTTGCTCAATGATTATAGATAACATCTAGCAATGCATCATAGTCCCTATATCACGATGAAGAAATTTTTTATCAAATTTTTTATTGATTGCATATAATGTGTGGGTTATCTCCTTTCATTGTCGAATCCTAATCGAGAAAGAGTTTATAGAATGTCAAAATCCTAACCTTAATCTATCTTTGAATCGTCGATCATATGTCATTATTATGCTATGGCCATAGATTTATAATCAAGACATTACATCAATATTCATTTAGGAACTTGACTCAAACAGAGTCAATGAAAACTCTTAATCCAATGTGTTGAGCCAACGGATCTCATCTTAACTATTAACTATACACCTATATGATTAAAGTATAACCAAACCAACTTCTTATACAAGGTATGATTAATCCTATACTTATAAACCATATAAAATATACCCATCTATACAGAGTCTGATTTCAGACATTTTGGGTCAGAGAATTACATCATACACTATTACAATCTATTGATAAATCATTGACTACATGCATATCATGTGATTCATCGATATTCAATCACGTTTGATAAATAGTTTACAAACGATAAATCTATACTAATACACTTATAATAATACTTATATTGTTAGCCTACACATATCATCATATGATATTATTAAGCAGTATCTAGTATACTTACTATGAGCCCTGTGCTTAGATCTCAAGGGCATAACGATAATTTTATATTTTTGTTGCTCATGTATTTGCATTCATCTCGTACATCGTGTGCGTGTGAGCATGATTTCGTAACTTAGTTTGAGAATTTGATTGATTAAGATAGAGTTTTGGGGCCGTAAATACAGGAACCTCAATGTAATTAAAAGTAAGGTTTATTTTGAGTGGGATCCTAATGATATTTTTCAAATTTGGGAGTTTTCAAGTGAGATTTTTAGTTTTTTGCAGGTTCAATAGACGAATAGGTGATTCGTTTGATCGATATTTTTGTGATTCCCTAGAAAATTTATGGCACTTTATTCGTTCGAATGAATAGGGGCATTCGTTCGATCGAATTAGATTTTGTTTGACCGAATGAGCCATTCGTTCGATCGAACTATTGGTTCGTTCAAACGAACATGGATTCGTTCGACTGGTAATTTAGAAGCTCTTTAACTTCTGTAGACATCGAAGGATTCATTCGAACGAACCTTGATTCGTTCGATCGAATGGGGTGATTCTTTCTAACAAACCCATATTTGTTCGATCAAATCGACGAGAAATGATCAAAATTTCCATCTTCTGGAAGCTTCTCCTTAAAAAAACTTAAGGGGGTCAAAGCTCAGATTTCACAGTTTTCTTTTTTCTTTTTCTCCTCTTCCTCATGTACGTTTCTCCTCTATCCCTCATAGCCGTCTCTCAGATTCTTATCGTATTTTTGATTTTTTTTAGTCTGTCGACGGTATTTGTCGAGTCTAATTACTCGGGAGCATCGATTTGATGATAGAAGCATAGAGAACAAAAAGAACATCTATGATTTCCTTCAAAGAAATTGGGATTTTTTGACTTCTGAACAAAATCGAGAAAAATCGACTATACCACGAGATGACGATACGTGAACGAGATATCTGCATGGCACACCGAGAAATAAGAGGAACTAGGGAGTATGTACCCTCCCTATTCTATGAGTGGACTACTTTTATGTTTTATTATTTCGGTATATGTGAAATATGTATATGTTTTGCATGGATAATGGCTATGGGCCACTTTTTGATATATTATGTTTTGATGATAATTCTATGATATTGATATGGCCGATGAGCTGGGTTTTATAATTGATTTATGTTGATGATATGGCCAGTGGGTCAGGATTTTATACTTGTTATGGTGACGGCCATGAGTGTCAAGTTATTGTTGATGTTGACGGCTATGAGAGCCAGTTTTATTTGTATATTGGTGATGGTGGCCTTAAGGGCCTGTTGTTTATAGTAGCTATTGGTTGTAGCCTAGGGTCAGCCTGAGAAGATAGAGGTCACCTAGGTGAGTGTAAAGACTTTACAGGTGGGGGAGTCATACGGTGTTTATTATTGATATGAGTGGATGGATTGATCACCTGTGAGTCTCAGAATGGATTAACACGATGTCACCACGTGACTAATCTGAGGCGAACGTTAGTGGTGAGTATATTTTCTGAAAAACCTTGTATATTCTATTTCTTGTATTTAAATCTATTTTTATAAAATAGCATGTTTTGTTTGCATATAAAATCCACTAACAATCTCGGGATACCCTCGATCAGGGTCATCGTCGGGAATGAGAGCCAGTCCAATGATTTATAACTTATGTTTTGAGATTTTTGGACTAAAAAGAACTTCTTTGAATTTTTAATTATTTTATACTGTGACTGAGATAGGTTTTCCTACCTATGGGTTAAACAACATGAGATATATACGTATATATGTGTTTTTAGTTCACCCACTGAGTATACTCCTGTATACTCACCCCCCTCACTCTTCAGTTGCAGGTTGGGTAGTCGGCAAGTGTGTGGTAGTGGTGATTCTCCCAGACTTTAGGGTCAGCAGGTATAAGATCAGAATCGACTCACTTAGATTTGTATTAGTCCACTAGATCTATATTTTTAAAAGTGTATTATAATATTTATTTCCTTATGGATTGTAAAACCATATATTGATTTCATCGTGAATGGGTTAACCCTATCATTTCTGATTTGGTAAATATTTTATGTGATGTATCGATACGTGTTTTGAAGTGTTTGTGGAATATTTGAAATGACTCGAAGTTTAGGTGGTTGGATGGATTTCTTTTAGGAGTGTTCCATAAAAAGTTTTTTTTGAAACAGGTTTTGTAAATGCCTTACAGGCACACAGTGTGTATTCTATATGACTAAGTACATCTTGGACGTCTGTGATGGTTGTCATATGTGGGACCCATGAGTTGGGGTGTGACACTTACTATGTGATATAATCGTCCAATCAATATCATGTACATAAGGAACGACTTTGATAATTTTATTTAACACTTAAATAAATTTATTTTGATAATTTACATATATTTTTATTGCATTGCATGAAAAATGAAGGAAGCAACAAATGTATGTAAATAAAGAACTCATTCTTTCATTAATAATTAAAAGTTCATATAAGATCATTAGCTCTAAAACTGACAACACGAATGATTTTTAGGACATACAATAACAAAATAAAATATTTTTTACTGTATAACAATTATATTTATTATAAGCCTTGTGTCTAAAACTTGAGAATAATATAATAATTCTTCATTATATTCATGCACATGTACATACATAATTAATAAATAGTTGACACTTTATTATGATTTAATAATTATTTTATGAATTTGATTTGATTAAGATTGAGTTTTAAAGTTATAAACGCAAAAAATTTCAATGAAATTAAAAATGAGTTTTATTTTAAGTGATATTTAAATAATATTTTTTAATTAGAGAGGATCTAAGTGAATATATGCAAATTCATCAATTCGTTCGAACGAATAAATCTCTGGATTAAAAATTGGATCAGATTCGTTTAAACAAATGGACAATTTGTTCAACCAAATATCTTAATTTGTTTGAATAAGTCATAATTCATTGGAATGATTAAATTGAGAATTTCTAACTTTGAGACATCAAATGACTCGTTCTAACAAATCATAATTCGCTCGAACGAAAACCCTACAATTCCAAATAAGAATTTTTTTACATCAACAATATTTAACTTTTAATATATAAATATATTAATAGAAAAAATTAAAAGTTTGACCAGAATTTATTATCTTTAATAACAACAATGATAATAATAATAAGATAAAGCTCAAGTATTATATAACTTATAATTAATGGTAATAAATTTCGGTCAATTTTTTATTTTTTTTAATGAATATATTTATTAATATTTAAAAATTTTAAAATTAAATGTATTATAATTTTGAGTTTTCAATATTTTATATTTATTTTGCATTTTCAGAATCAATTTAACTCGGTGGTTCAGTTTGATTCGATTTGAGAAGTTGGGTAAAATCGAAAATTAAGATAATATTGAAAAACTTTTAAAGAAGAAAAGAGGGATAATAAAATATTAGATAAAAAAGCATGAAAAAAAAATGGCATTTACCTTTTTGTTTTCTTGTTTGTGTTGTATGTTTTCACTTTCAATAAGGGATTCACGTTATCGTCAAATGGGCTTTATCAAATACTAGTTGGCAAAAAAGGGCTAGATGATCTTTCCATTTGACTCGTGCTGAACCCAGAGCAGGTGTCAACAAATAAATTAAGTGACAATGCTAACGTTATTCTTTTTGGGTTGTCGCAAGTGTGAAATTGGACTTTATTGAAGTCCAATAAGAAATTGAAATGGTGATCAAATGGGCTTTATAAATTCTGAGTAACTAAAAATGGGCTTTATCTCTTATAAAAATAGGGTTTACAATCTTTTGCATTTAACTGTAACTAAACCGTGTCAAGTAGATGTTTTGAATTTTGTTATTTTTACTCAACATTTAGATTTTAAGTTCTTTTAAAAAGTAATAAATAATATAATACTACCTTCAGAATGTGGCCTAATGGTAAAGCACATTAGACGGTTATTTAACTTTAATCCTATATTTGAACCTTAAATCTTATATTTTATTGAAACGTCAAAGGTAAAAAGACGAGGTTTTTCTCTTACTTACTTTTTATTGGACGGCTATTTAACGTCAATCCCGAGTTAGCAACATTCAGTTACTCTTATTACAATATCGTTGAGTGTTAATTCAGATACAAATTCAGATCGTGTATCGTTCTACTGATTTAACTTATGATTTAAATTGGATAGATTAAAATTTTTCTCATATATAAAAAAATTAATATAATAAAATATATTTACTAGATATATATTAACTTATGATTTACAATATCGTTGAGTGTTAACAGGGGTATTTTGTTTATTTACTAGGGCTTATGGATTTATATGATATAAATAAATAAACTATTTTTTTATTTAAGAAAAAAGTAAGAAATCAGGGACCTCAATGTTATGATCCCAAAAAAAAACCTAGTACCCACAGAACCACTATTGCGGTCTACCATAAATTTTTCTGAAGACGTGGTCAACCATTAACAAACGCCGACAGAACCATGGACCCACAACCATATCCACATGGATTCAACTTGAATTATTTTGATTGTACATTTTTGGGACCACGTCTAAAAAAAAAGACAAAAGAAGAAGAAATTCTACAACCGTTCACGTTAAATAAGACACTTCAATTTGGTACTCATATAGGGGTACGGTAACCCTTCCATTGAATGAGATGGTCCTAAAATTGCGTTGTGTTGTCTGTTTTGATTTTGAAAGTAGGTGTGAACAATGTGATCATTGAATTAAGTTTGGTACACAAATCTTTATCTTACACCAATTTTGCACAAAACTGCATATCAATATGAAAACATTTTTGTTTTGAAAGTGATTAATTTTAGGTTTATGAAAGCAATGGATTTTTTTTATAAGAAAAGACTATTTCTTAAAGTAAGATTATTTATAAATTTTAAAATAATTGTTATATTTAACTATATATAGAATATATTGGGTAAGTGATGGATAAAATATTATATATTAAATAAAAGTAAATGTTTATGAAATACTTTAATTGTACTTTTAAAATCAAATAAAAACAAATACTTTTAACTAAAACACAGAATACCCATTTATAAAAAAATACTTTATACTTCAAAAATTACTTTCGATATTAAAAAGTGTGATATATATATATATACACACACACACACTTTAAGCTAAGTTTTATAAGTGGAATATATGAAATATTAGATGCAGAAATCCCCAGTCCTCTAAGTTCAAGGAATTAGAATTTTTGACAATGTCAATAGCTTTTAAGTTAACAAAAAAAAAAAACTTATTTTAAAATTCACAACATTTTGTATTTGAATTAAAAAAAATAATCATTAAATTAACATTTTAATTTTGTAATTTTTTCATATGAAAAATATTTATTAAACTTCTTATGAAAT
>JAVXUL010118484.1:0-17158 GCA_035590515.1 Trichilia minutiflora | reverse complement strand
AGCCAGATTGATCCAGATAGGAATTTCTAGTGTGCGTTTTGCAAGCTTGACACCAAAAATTGGGGGACTATCTGTTGAGAAAAATATGCAAGTGACACGTGGGGTCTCATTAGGAAAGAACGTGACACTTTCACTCCAGACATTTCCGCCTCCCAAAGAATCACCCTCCCGGGTGTACCCGACCTCAGGCTCCAAGGAATCAGTCTCTCAAAGAATCTCGCCTCAGGGTCCAGGGAGTCAGCCTCGTGTGGGAGTTCAGTCTCCTATCCCAGGGAGTCATCCTCTCAGGCAAATCCGCCTCAGGTCCTAGGGAATCAATTTCTTAGGCAAGCACACACCACCCTCTATAGGTGTCCAACGATCCTCAGGTGGTTCACCCGCAGGACTCAGAGACGTGCCACAGCCCTCAGGTACCAGTAGTTGAAGCCCTCAGATAGGTAGTAGCTGTAGACCTCAAGAAACCCGTGTCTCCTTAAGATAACCCAACCGTCCCCCAGGATGCACAAAGTCAGCTTTATAACTGTAGCACCTCTCAGGGAAAGTATCTCTGCTTCACCAACCTGCATGAAGCCCCCAACCAGAGAATCCCTAATCACGCATCCACGCTACTAAAAATGGGAATGACCGCTGACATGAAAGACCCTATGATGAGAGTAAATGCCTTGTCCTAGGAGCTGGCTGTCCCATCTTCCATCTATTTTAAGATAATATGACAGTAGCAGACTTAGGATTTGCAGGAATGTCAGCTGCAACATTAATAAAAGACGGTCACACATTGCCCAAAGTCACTAGAGTCCCATTATTCTCATTCTTCGATCCCTAGTTACATCACCAGGACATTATATAAAGGGGGGTTCTCTACCAAAGAAGGGAGGTCGAGATTCCAAAACTGAAGCTTTCGCTGGCTTTCTATCTCCTCGTTCTCCCATCTTCACAATTGGTAACAGAGCTTCATTTATTTTTATTCTATTCTGATTAGCCTACTGAAATCTACCATACTTTCTCTCATCATATCTGACTTAGACATCAGAATTTTTTTGTTGAGAACCCCATCCAACGTGACTCCTAGCATGTTTATGCTATTGTCTTATAGAGACTTTGAGGTGAGGCTCTGTAAAGAAGGATTCGGTTAATTATCCTCTTCGATATGGATCCATCATCGTAACAATCATATTCAAATTTATACCTCAATATCTATATTTGAAGAAATTAAAAAATTCTTTTTATAGACATCGTGTACTTACTATATACATGTGAAGGAATTATAATTTCCATTTAACTGGTGAACAAAAATTTCAACTATTGTTCTTCTCAATTGGTTTAACTAATAAAATTTTTAAAAATTATAAAAGAATTTTGAGATTTAATTTTATCAAATCATATGAGTAAGATGCTCAATTGCGAATATCATAAAGTGATGATTGAAATCTTGGATTAAAGTACTGATCAGAGTATGCTGCTAAAGAAACAAACAACAACAACAACAACAACAACAACAAACACACACACACACACACACACACACACACACCTCTTATATATATATATATATATATATATATGTAAAGTCATCTCCCTAATTGGTAGTGGTTTTTCCCTTCAATGTTCTACATCTCAGCATTTTTTTTAATTCGAAATTTGCAGAAACAAAATTATAATAAATAAGAGAAGAAATTGTACATGATGAGCGATCATCTTTCAAAATATATATGAAATTATCTTCAGATTATGTAAAAGCTTGAGCAAGAAAGAAATGAGAAATTTTGGTAGACCAAAAATTTCAGGCTAACCTATATTTTCATGTAAACACATTCTTGCGATTGATAGTTAATAAATAAAAACATCATAAAAAATAAATCTTAACTTAGAAAAATTTACACATTCTAAAAATTGAATCTTGATAAATATATGGGTTAAAAGAAAAATTGATAACCATAATCGTCATGATAATAAATGCAGATCATATATGGCATTAGTTATACTACAAGGAAATTATTCTAAACCTCAATTAATTTATGGATTCCCTATTTTGTTAACAATGCAATATCGGCTTATTTGTAGCTTCACATAAAACAGTCTCTACAATTAAAATATGTTCGGTATTAAAATATTATGGCTATAGGCCTACAGTCACTGTTACTCTATAATTATTTTAGAATATAAACTAAAATATTAAATATTAATTAAAATGTGGGTAAATTTAATTAAAAGTTGGTATTATTAAATATTTTTATAATCTGCTTCCATAATCGAGTAGAAGTTAGCTATACCAAATATATTTTAATATGAACATACATAAATTATATAAATTAATGTCGTATAATGTCTCAAATAATTAATTTTGTCATTAAGTGTTACACTTAAACATAATGAGTAAAAAAATTTCACTTTTTATTTCAAAATTTGAAATTAGTGAAACCGATAATTGATTGTTCTTTAATATTAATATAGGTAAACTAGTTAGCATTTTTCTTGTATAAAGTCAATATTACTATCTAAATTGGGTTGAGAACTCCTAATTATTCAATTATACATAGAGGCGCGTTTGTATTATATACATATGTTTGAATGCTTGAGAAAGAGTTGAGGAGTGCCCACTTGCTCGAAACTTGAGGGTAAATTTTAGGTAGAAAGATATCGACATCAATGACACTTAGCTTTGCTTTCATGCTTTTATTCCAAGCTTAAGTCATTCCATGCCCATGCACTATCACCAAAGGCCACGCTTCCCTGCTTTTACTACTACTACTTTTTTAAGAATCATATATTATACGCTTCTCATTTTCTTTATTTGGCAACATGTTTTTCTCTTCATAAAACCAAAACGAAACTCCCTTGCAACATTCCAAACACCAACTACATTTGCTTCCAATTTGTAAGAAATTAATGAGATTAGATCTATGTATTTAGATATTTGATGGGCTGGAAAGAATGTGTGCAGCTTTTCACAGGAAGAGATCAGGGATGCAGCCTGCAGCTAATAAGCTAAAGCAGCAGGAGCAGCAGCAATTATTGCTCAAACTAAAATATATATATTAACTTGAAAGAAGTTTTAACTGAAAAAGGCAAGCATCCATGAGAGAGAAGAAGAAGATGAAAAGGGATTATAATTTTTTTGACGAATCAGAAGCAATATGCAGTTAATGCAGGGAGGGTGGGGGGCACATGGTTAAGCAACGAATGTCCTACAAGCCCACGTCTCTGTGTTTGGATTTCTCGGATTGTGGAGAACACCATCATGCATGCCAAATTTCCCATTAATTTGTTTATAACCACCTTATTAATAATATAATTACCAATACTCTTTTGTGTGCTTCTTGTGTTTAAATATCTTATGTTATTATTGACAGGTAATATCATTATGCCAGGTCAATAACTTGTTAAATGGGCACTCTTCTCTTGTTTCATTTTGAAACCAATTAATTTAATTCCAATATGAGAAAAAAAATTAAACTATATAATTAATTAATTGTAGCATTAATTTTGTTTAAATGACTATCATATATAGGATTACAATCAAACAAAACAAACAAGAATATGAGGCGAGTGGGGATCTTTGAAAAGCCAATAGGTGGCAAAATATTTCAAGACGTGCGTGATCGAATCTTTGGCTTTCTGATTTATTCTTCCCAAAATTGTAAGTTTAGCTTTCCTTAAATATCGATTAGGTCTAAAAGGACCTTTCTGTGATTTTGTTGAAAGAATGAAATTTTACGGTCATTTTCACCTTGGAACATGCCCTAAAGTTGTTAGCTGGAAGACCTTTGATTTTTCTTTCTTATGAGTTCATTAGAAAACAGGTGGGACTTACATTTCCGTCTGAATAAAGTCAAAAAAAATATTACTACTCGACCTCCCCTAAGAATCTGTATATATAATAATTAATATCTCTTTTATTTAATCTAACTGACTGACTGACCACCATCAATTTCTTTCCCTCTGTCTTTCTCTCTCCTTCTGCTATTATTTCATCTCCACAAACATCCAAACAAAGAGAATGAATGGAAAGTGAGATTTGTAAGGTTTATTGTTCTCCTTCTTCTTGTTGTCCTATGATATACTAAAGATGAAACAGCATACAAAAACCCTTATCGGGTTAAGGGGTGTTTGTTTCTTTGTTTATTCTTGAATTCCAAAACATGCTTATAGGATTTACAACTATAGATCTTTCTTTCCAATATAACTCTCATCAGCTTCAGAAGTTTTCAATCTATGGCTCCTGTTGAGATCAACGAAAACGATTATCATAGAATTAAAGGGAGGCTTGGGTTTTGGGGTTATCGGATATGACCATGGTTCCAGCTGAAAATCTCTCCAAACAACATCATCATCATCTTCTTTACAGTGATTATGGTGGTTATTGCGGTGCCAGCAGTTATTCAGAAAATTTTGGTCATATGAGTCGGATACAAGGGTATGACTATAGTGAAGCTTGCTTAGGATCTGATCTAGCTGCTAATCCCATGGCTGAAGATGAATCAAGAACTAACAGTCTTAACGAAGCTGGTTCAAGCTCGAAAGAGAACCAAGAAGAAAGAGATGAAGGGTGGCTACAATTGAGTATAGGCTGTCACACAACAAGCCATGACATCAAGCATCATCAGGTGGATCCAACGGCGAGAAGAGGAGGATTGATTGAACTTGATCTATTACCAGGAGGTAGTTCACAAGAAGCAAGGTCTTTAGCCCCTACTTTTCATGCTCCTGAGTTTCGCGGTCGCCCAACAGTAATGAATATTTCAGGCGGTAATAATTTTAGTACATCTTTATTCTTTCAACAGCAAGGAAGTAGCTCAACATTTCCTCACCATCAAGAGATTAACTGGGCACCTAGGCCAATCCCACAAAATATTGCCATGGTTTCTTCCTCTTCATCATCGTCTTCTTCTTCTTTGATGCCATTTGGCTCCTATTTTGCACGACCTTTTCAAGTGCATACGGGAATAGATGTCGCCGGGCCAAGCTCAGATTTCAGAATCATTGATCCTCCACGTAGACCCCATTCTGGCATTTGGTTTATGCTCCTAGCATCACAAAATCAGTAAGTGCAAAAGTAGCTAGATAGAACGAAAACAATTGCTATAGCCCCACCGTTGTTCAATTTTCTGGTTTTGTGTCATCATTGTTTAATATTCGAATTAAAATACATTTTTAATTTACATTCTATTGAAATTCTCCTGGTCTTTCAATGCAGAGCGAAAGAACCGTTCTTGCCTCAAATACCAAAGAGCTACTTAAGAATCAAGTAATTTTCTTTCTTTTCTTTTGTTTTTTAATCCTCTCTTCTTTTCTTCTTCATTTTAAGCTTGTGAAATCAGCTAAGTCTTTTGTCTTTTAACTTAATTCATTTCTGTATTAATTTCTCATACCTTCAGGGACGGGAGGATGACAGTTCGATTAATAATAAAGTATCTGGTTAACAAGCTGAAACTCAATAGCGAATCAGAGGTATTTATCACCATTATTAATTACTGCACTTTATATTTCCATTTCAATGCTTCGTGCGGTTAGTTTATCGATAGCATATATGCTTTGCTGTCATTCTTTAATATTAACAATATTACTAAACTTGAATTCATACATAAAAAAGCTAAAAAGAGAAAACGAAAATCTTTTTATCCAGTAACTTTAATTACATGAACTAGGGAATGGTTGGTGTTAGAGACATGACAGAAACAGCAGAACTAAACGCGTTTCTATAGTGCTATTTATTTCTTCTGATAACATCATATTTTAGGTGAGCATTATTTTTCTAGCTAGGTGGACATCTTCTCTTTTTGTTTCATTAGTCCCTTTCTTTTATGCCATAATCTCTTTTGTTCTTGGGATTATGTGCATTTGTCAAATCAAAAGCAATGAGTCTAATAAATTGGTCACAAGCTTCATGTTTAGTTAGTTATATAACCTTTTATTGACGGGATTGAAGGTGTAGGGTTCAAATTTAGAACTTTGAAGATAATATATACAAAACTACCTACCACCATATCTTTTCCCGACCCCAATATAAAATGGTAAGAGGGTTTTGTGTGCAGCACTGTTTAAAATAATAAAAGGTGTGGCTTTCGTCCTTATAAAATGGTTTACTGTAATTAGTGTTTTGAGACCATAAAAGTATTTATGAAAGTAACGCATAAGTACCCCTCAAGTGAAAACTCATATTAATAGATTAATTATTGGGAAAAGTATATGTTAAAATAAATGAAGTTATGAACTAATAAAAACCTTTCAACGAGAATCCGAGAACAGCAAAATATTTTGAATATTATTCATGCAGCATAGGGAGAACCGAGAAGCAACCCAACTGAAATTTATAACATATTAATAATTAACTTGAATCTTGATGTTTATTGATTTTTTTATTAAAAGGGAGTAAGTTTAAATACTTCTAAACTTAATTATGCTGGTTCCAACATTGTTTTGCTTCTGTGATTTGGGTTACATTCATAGAATTTGGATTAATTAAGTAATTCTTTCAAGTGAGAGAGAAATATCGAGAGAATCTCTAAGAGTATAATTAAGATACTCATATTAGCTTAGGCTATGGTCAAGAAATTAAGTTAACCCGAAAATGTGGTTTAATTTCTATTAAGCACGATATTCGATTTAATGAAATTAGTTGAATTTTAGATTTCATCACCAATGTTATTTATACAAGTTAACCAGCTAAGAAATATCCCTTTGCCAGATTCTCTCTCTAAACACAGTCTACATATTTTTTTGGTACACAAGAACCCTAAATCATCATGCAAAAACAAAAAATATATATTAGTGATCGGCCTCTGGCTCCAATATTTTTCATCTTATTACCACTTCTACTTTTTGATGCACTTCCTAATTATAGATTTCAAATTAGCTTGCATTCGTAATTACAGTTGAAGTGTATTTAATTTTTTTTTCCTTTTTGATGTGTCAAATACCCAATATTTATGATTTCATATTCGTGTATAGTAATTGGTTGTAAAAAAGGTATAGACTTATACGGTAATAACGTGTGCACGATAGTGATATAATTTACATATAAATTCACATTATTGTGTGTCCCAGTACTTGAGACAATGCTTCTAATGCACACTTCATTATGAAATACCATAATGTTTTATGTAATTATTATTGTAAAATAAAGTTTCTTTTGCACTATTTTGGTATAACATAAACCTAGGAAACAAATTGCATGCAATTTACATTAATTGGTCTTCAACTTCATTTAAAGATTCAAATACTTCACAAAATTCTATTACGATCTCACACCTTTGAAAACTTGTCCTCAGGAAAAGGAATTTAGAACTTAACGCAAAATGAATGCCTACTATGCCATTATCTAAAACTTGACAACTCTTAAGTGTCTAGGTTGTAAGAAGTAAATTAATGAATTCCTCGATGTATATATCTTAGTTGTTGTTGAATTAAAAAATTCGCAAATTGAATGAACAATATGCCTACTGTTTGAACTATGATAACTTAGAAAATATTTATTGGCATTTGCTCCGTTTGATTAATTCATTTGCTTGCTAGGAACATGTTATAGGCATATGTAGCAACTCTTCGTGGCAACAAACTAGGTTTAATAATATCAAATTAAGATCAAAGTATAAAATGTTGCTTGTCGAAAATTGAACGTGAAGTTCTTCACTTCTCTAGTATTAAGTAATTTTGAGCAGGGAAATATTTTTTATATTGGTCAACTCTCTGCAAGAAATGTTGTCTGTTTTATAAATACCTAGAGCTGCATGTTTCTTGCTTTGTACGGCGGGATACGCTTATACAGGGACGATTCTTAGATAGGGAATGCGGAAAAATTAGAGATAGAATATGATAAATATCAATAACGACAGTTGCATAACTTAAGGATTATATATCTATATAGATTACAGAGAAAGACATTATCTTTACACCTATATATGGCTTCCCATAAACTTCATAGAAATGGATTAAAATGTCAAGAGTCAAACTCTAAACTAGATTTAATTAGAAGCCCATGAAGTTTTTAATTACTTGAATTTGTCGTCTTGTTTCTTTAATGATGCTTGAATTGTCATACGTACATAAAAATATTTGTGTTTTAACGAATAATATGATAAATAAATTATTATTCTAGCTTATTTGTTGGCATGTATACCACTCAACATTCCATTTTATTTTAGTATAATAAATAAACCTAATTAATTAGATCATAATAATTAATTATTATTTGGTGGTTAGGTCAATCCTTTATGCCATGATATGAGACTTCGACATAGTATCTTATTTTTTTTATCAATTCATATTATTATTCCGAAACGTAACCATACATTATTAAAAAATTATTGCTAGTGTATACTTGGTCCCTAAAGTATATACACCTAGTCACAAAACTATCATTTGTACAATAAAATAGGATGATTATTTAGGATGTTTGTCGCATTCAACAATGTTCTCGCCTCTCTAGAATCAATTACATTTTTTCCCATGTCCAATGTCCTTAGTTCTTTAGGTCAAAATAAGCCATTGAAATTTAATTACAAATTAAATTTTTTGGTAGCGCTAGTGTTACATCCACGAACCAGCTGCTGATGTGAATCGCTTGCTATACTATCTTTCTTCTTGATGCCGTCTAACCTCTAAAATACCCACCTTCACAAATAGCATGCGAATATTTAAATAGATAGATAGACGGATAAACACACATACTTGTAGCTCTTTAATTGGATAGGAAAGACGATGTCCAATTTGCATTTAAAAAATTTATTGTAACATAAAATGATTAACTATATATCCAATACTCACAAGTGTGTGAGTATGTACTTTAGTTATTTTTTTTAGTCTTTTTAGTCTTTTTCTTTATTTTGAGTATGTACATAAGGATCTTAGTCTTTTTCTCTTCTCTCTTTATTTTTATTTTTATTTTTATTTTTATTTTTATTTTTATTTTTTTTAGGTTTTGTCTTTGATTAATCTGCTTTTCAAACTATAGATCATGCATATATTTTGCCATGATTGCTCACAATCTATGAGAAGCATATAGAAATTTGCTTTCATAGACATGAATCCATAATAGTCTAATGGCAATAATCGTTGCAAGAAAAGTAGAAAGGACGCGTTCATGGTAGTGGGTAGGTTTTAATTTGCCTTTTTGCAATTTTTTTTTTGAAAGAGTGTATTGACTTTTAAGATAAATAAACGTCTTCAACTTGGGGATTATAGTTGACACTCATTAACATATATGTATTCAATTTAAAAAATAAGAAAGAATTTGATATTATAACCCGTCTAAAAAATCCTATGGGAGGGTCACAAAATCACACGTGGACCCTGTCCATCTCATCTTCTCTCTGCATGCGTTATCGCCTTCCTTTCGTCATGCTTTCGCCTTCTTCAACTAATCTCTACGATCCGACATCTCATCCTGTAACCTCCTTTTTATTAATTAATTACCCTTTTAAGTGATGCACTTTGAGTTTGAGACAATTTTAAAACACCTGATCATTTCATTTCTCCCGCAACCAACCACTAAAAAACAAATAATTATATTTAAAAAAAAACATATATATATATATGAGTGTGTGTGTTTGTATTTATATATTTTACGTGGAAGGAAAGCAATGCATGAAGGATAAATCAACAACAGAATCATTCCAAGCTGTTGAAAAAGAACAAAAATAAAAGCATAAAAAGACAGATAAGAGCCAGAAAAAATGAATTTTCTATGGTTGGTGATGTATGCGAATGAATTGCATGCAATATAAAATATTTAGAACTCATTATTCAAACAGTGACCAGTTAAAAAGAACTTTAAGAATTTACACAAGTGTGAACAAAATATTTATCAGCGAACATTTATCAAACACTTTGAGCGTATGGAAGAATATTTGACCTTCAATTAGGGTTTTTTTTCTCTCGTTCATCCTTTTCTCTTTGGAAGAGTTAGAGAAAGCAACGTGAGGGAGACGTGCATGACATGAGAATCATATATTATTTATTTTTATGATTAGGTTTTGTGTTGTGCCAATTTCTCGCCGTGCTTTTTGGATCCACTAACAAATTTGCTTTACTTCTTTCTTTAAAATTTTAAATTTTATATTTATTTTATGCCACTTCGTTGATTATAAAATCTTTTGATCCTAAAATAAAAAGTCTATAAGCATCATGATTTTGGCTTACGAGCAAAGTCTCAGTGGGTCCTGTAATCATTAAAACTCGGGCTGATTGAAGATCGTGGGGTGACCGTAGATTGGGCATATAAAAAATACTCGATTTCCTTGGCTGACCCGCATGCCCGAAGGATTTTTTAGAGAGAGAGAGAGAGAGGACTGAAGAATCTCTTGGAGTAAAGGAAAAGAGTTAGAAAAAATTTTATGGGTAAAGTAGACGTTAACAGATATACAAGGTATTGGGATGGGGGCCATGGGGCATAGGATAGGATGGAGAAGACGTAAGCTACTGACAAAGCATGACTTCATTTACTAATATTATTTCATTTTCTTTCATATTTGAATTTTGCAATTGTATTTTCCATTTTTCGTTGCTTCCAAGTAAATTTTAGGCTCACATTTGGTACGATAATTTGATAAAATAAATAATTAGGCATTATTAAAAAAAAAAAGTAAGCATTTTGATTGTAATTTTTTTTTTGTTGTTGTTGTAAAACATTGTTTTTGTTTTAAGACATGGTATGAAATTGTCGTTGATCCAATCATGAATCTTTGATTTCAGTTTGTAAATAATTAATTTTTATGTACAGTATTTTCTCTAATGATGATTTTTGCTATCATGATTGATGACCATCAGATAGAGATCACCTGTAGAGGACAACAGCTTCTCCCTTTCTTGACGTTGCAGCATGTAAGAGATAACATATGGAGTTTGAGAGACGCGGTTACTTTACTTCCAGAAACATCAACAACTGATCAGGTGATGGTGCTGCAATATGCTAGGAGTGCTTAAAAAAGACTTACAATCACAACTCAAGTTTTAATTTTTAATTATCATTAAATGTCATTATCGTTATTATTATTATTTCATGCTCTCTCACCTATCCATTGATGATTTCATATGTATTACGGTTAAGTTATGAAAACCCCACCTCTTCTTTTTCTTCTTTTTTCTCTCTATATCATTTTAAAAAATATTCTTTTTTTTTTTAATTTCTAATGGATTTTTTGTTTTTTATTTATTTATTTTTATATTTCTTCACTTACCTAACTGATTGACGAAGAAAATAATTATTTTTATATATTTGAGATCAATAGCACAACTCGATATGTATATTCCAAGCTGCACCAGCTTGTTATTTAATTATGAACATTCATGTTAACAAATGCAAACTTTTAACTATTAATTTGTCTAATTCATTCTTCAACGTAATTGTATTTACTTAACCTTTGTTGCTTTGATTTAAATCATTCGCTTCTACAAGTAAAGGCAATACTAGAAAATATTTGATATTATAGAAAGCCAACATATGTTTAAGCCTAGCATACATACACTGTTAAGCCCATTGGCCCATTTGTATTTACTTAACTTTTGTTGTTTTTATTTAAATCATTCGCTGGCATGAATGAAGGCAATATCGTGGCAAAATATTAGAAAGTATTTAATGTTGTACAAAACCAATATATGTTTTAAAGGCCTAAGCCTGGCCTACATATGCTTACAAGCCCATTCATTATGGGCCTCGAGAAAGTAACCCATTATATTGTAGAACCAGTATACGAGGATGAAATTCGGGGTTAGCTTTGGACATGAATATAAACCTCAGCCTAACCCAATAATTTCCAACACTTGGCACAGAAATACATACTCTACAATGAAAGAGTAACATATGCCACGCCTATAAAAACCACCTGTACGCTTGAGCACTTTCCTATATGCAGTGAGGAGTTTTGAGGAGAAAAATACGCTTTCACAACACATTCATATATTATTGCATCAATTTTTTTAGCCTTAAAATTTGAAGTTTACGGAGAGCATATTTGGTATTAAAGTGCCGTGATCATACAGTTATTTTTATCTTTTACTTCAGAACAATATAAAAATTAAAATATTAAACGTTAGATAAAATATGAGTCTTATAAAAAAAATTAGTGTTACTAAATATATTTTATAATTTTACTTTGGAAATAAAATAAAAATCAATTATTTCAAACATATCTCAAGTAAAAGTCCAAATCTTTGGTGTAAATTAAAAATTTCTAAAAGTTGAAACATATAAATAACTTAGAGATGTTTAACACAAAAGTTTGAGAATATATAATTAATGTTATAAATTAGCAATTGTTTCACTACGTAATAGCACAAATCTAACCAAATTACAAAGATTGAAGTAAGAGTTTCAAGTCATATAAAGAAATTTTAAATAGGTATAGCAAGATTTTAACATATATAATGTTACATCTTAATTTTAAGAATTGGTATACATGATAATTATCATAAATTCTAAAAATATATTATATTCATTTAATAAACTTTCAGAACATGCAAAATTTTAAATTTACTCCTCAAATTAAGTTCAAAATTCTCAAAATTCAATTCAACTCAATATTTTAAAGTCAAATATATCATAGCAATGTCAATCTTATTTCTCCAAAATATTTTAAAGTACATAAAATTTTCATGATGAGAAGTAAATTCAAATGATAAGATAACCAACATAAAAAATCTTTTACTAACAATCTATAAAATGAATAAATAACACAAATATATTAAATGATTTTAGTAAACTTAAATTTAAATATTATGAATCGAGTACAGAGTTATATTTGAATATTTAAAATCTCTTTATAATCATTATCACACATGTCACTTAACTTCTTTTTTTTTATTTACTTGAAACTGAAATTTAAGTAGGTGAGTATATCGAAATATACTCTCTGAGTAAACATTAGTTTAAAACAATCGGAGAAACTATTTAAAAAGTTATTAACAATAAAAAGTGATAAAAAATAATAATGTATAGTAACATTATGATTTCTTTAAAAAAATCTTGTCAATTTTTAACCTTAGTCTCACTAATATACAGTTCATTTGAGCCTATTTTAGACACACTCTAAACTATTAAGTGATTATGTAATTATAGTTCGGATTTCCTCAATCATTATATCACAAATTAAATCATATATATTAGACCCGATAATCATAACATCATAAAACAACTCAAATCAATTGGTTTTTCGGCCTTATCATCAATCCTTAAATCATTATATAAACCAAACCTAATTCATCAATATTATCTATATCATAAAATTAATGTATTATTCCTAATTTTATCAACGAATCATTTTATATGGGTATAAAACTGAAATGTGTTATAATCTCACTATATCAAAACCCTGCTTGACCTCTCGGTCTTAACTCATATCAAATCACAACACAAACCATTATTCAACAAGTCTACTCATTTAAGCAACTTTTACCTAAGTTTGTTTAAGCTACCATACTATAGTTATAATCGATCATATAATTCTGTCCTCATAAGTTATAACATGAAAATAATAAGAGATTTGACTCTCTGTCCATAAAAGCATATAAAACAATCAAATTAATTAACTCTCGAGCCAAAAAATACCATATAAAATAAAGCATATGGCGCTATAACCATCACATCATATATAAGATTTGATCCATAAAACATAAGTGTGACATAAAGAAAAACATATATCAACAAATACATTATAATAAATCAAAATATTAGTTCTTCTTGATTTATTAGATTCTATCTATCCTATTTCATGCTGCATAACAATTTGTAACTAATAAAGGTAAAAGTGCTATGGCAAGCTATACATTTCAAATGTAGAATAATTCTCACACTTAGGTCTATTAGATTCCATTCATCTATTTCGACTGTAAGACAATCCTTGCCTTTAGTAATATTCAAATATCGACACATAAGATCAAAATGAATAACAATGGCATATAAGGTCAAAATCATAAATATTAGCACACAAAGCAAAATCAATAACATTGGCATATAAGACCAAAAATATAAAATAATAACACATAAGATCAAAATAAAAAATACTAGCACACAAGACCAAAATCATAATAGCACACATAGCCATCAAATTCAGATAAGTCCATACAAGTCATATTTATAATGGAATCAATAATGATTTAAAAAGCCATTAACCTTTGAAAATTTAAAAATAAATAAATAATATAAAACACACACAAAGAAATCTTATTTTCGAATAGCATATCAATATACAAGCCTAATACAATAGTTATGAAATCCATTATAATTACTCACTATACAATTATCATTTTGTAATCCTCCTAAATAAACAACTTTTTATAAAATCATCATTCTAATAATACCATGAAAACTAAGATATACTTTGATTTCATATCTTCAAAAATCATGCTCGTCCCTTAAGGCTTTATACGACCTCAATCATCTTTTAGACCATACAATTATATTCTTAAGTCACATGATATATAAAATCGTCTTCCTGCCATTTTTCGATCTCACCCATATACTTTGATTTAGGTGGCCTTTATAGGATTCAACTTTAGGTTACCTCAAAATTCAAAGCAATAATCATACATTTTCTCGAATCATCATCATACAATAATCATCTAACAAATCATTGTAACTTAATTAAGTATTCATATATCATGTGATCAATAATTATCTATAAAATGATCCTCATTTCATAATTATAAAATAAATGATATGAAAACAAAATTATAAAATATCTCTTTTATTGAAAACAATGTTAATCTCTAAAGCCTCGTAACCAACATAAATTAATCTTAGTTAGACCATTTTTTATTTATGTGTAACACATAAAACAAATAATTTTCTATTTCCTAAGACGTTAAAACATTTAGGTTTCATAACATTTTTAAAAGAAATGAGAACTAGTTTGTAGTTTACTCACCATAAAGAGGGTACGTATCTCTTATTATCTTTCACTTTGTTTAGTTTCTCCTTCGAGCGTTTGATACCTAATTATACATATCGATATTTATATTAATCTCTATACCTTAAATAATGATCATATAACCCTATATGCATGACTATATATACGAATTCTGAATTCCTCAAATTGATACCAACTATATTTGAATTCATTTATAATCATTTATCTGATTTTCATAAATAAAATCCCATGGCCATATTCATTTATTATTTTTGAACTCAATTTGAATTCCACTTCATTACCTATAAGGTTTTCGTCCATTGAAATCTAATTTCTTATAATTTCCTATTCACTACTTCCATTCTAGCATATAAATAATGAATTTTATCTCAATTTATCATAATTATACGAAATTCTTAAATGAACAATAAAATCCTAATTACGCAATATCATACTCACTTTCAATTTAATGTCCATCAATCTAATTTGAGTTTTCGATTATTTAATCAGAATTATATCTACTTTACATTTTAAATAACATAATTTAAGTTCAATTTTGATGATTGACACTAAGTTCCTTGAATGAACAGTATTCCTAATTTGTAAAATCGACTAAAATATAAAATTAACACTATAAAGTGTTAGAAGTCTTACCAAATGGTTAATTCTAATCCTAGAAAGTTTTACTTATTATGGATTATTAAAAATCCCCATCATATACAATGGTCTTAATTCTGTAAGTTTGATTTTTCAACCAAAATGATAAAATGAAGCTTGTAAAATGATGAGGGAGTACAGTTGTTATGATTTATGGTAAGAAATTAAAGTTTAATCGATAAAAAGTGCAAAAAATAAAGAGAAATAAAAAAGGCAGTTAGAAAGTAGAGAGAAAAATAAGGGATGGATGGGAAAGGAAGAAGAATGAACAATCCCTCTTATTCACCATATTTATAAATCTTTAAGTAATTACGAAATTGTCTTTAATTATATAAAAGGAAGAAAATTTTGGAAGGGAGCAAAACATATATTTTTTGGCCATTTTCTTCAAGTTGGGGTCGTTTAACAAGGAGGGACCCAAACTGGCATTCATATCGACTCCAATGCAATTTTGCCCTTATATGACACTGATCCAAAGGTGGGCTACTTGGATTGGTTGCCTTCTATTTTGGGTCATAGTGTTTTTACCATCTAATTTTCGTGCACCTCTATGCCTGAATTTGTTTTTTCTCTCATTCGATGTCCATTATACTCCAACTTCTTTTGATTTGATCATTTCTAAAGTCATTTACTAATTACTTTTCTCAATTAATAAAAATTTAACTTCGAACCTCGAATATTCAACGAAATTCAAAATAAAACCTTTTCTAAACTCATTCATTTTCATCTAAATTTTCTTAAATTATATGTTAAATATTAATATGGGGTCAATTATTCAATATTAGTATCCAAACATATATTTTATAAAAATAATAAAAATACTTTTAAAGAATAAAATAACCAAAATGTTTTTAAATTACAAAACGGAATTTTCACATAGATATGACTTCGTTTCTTAATAATGTTCAAATTACAAATACAGATACAATTTATTTATTAGTCTTATAAATTATTTAAAACATAGTTATTAAACAACAACATACCGGTGTATTCATATTCAATTAGATACGATTAATTCATCTAATTTTTTTAAACATGGTTATCATGAATTTAATTCATTTAACTTTAACATAATTATTTTAAAAAATAAAATTATTTTGACATCTAAAATAAATATAATCACTTACAAGCAATTATAAAGACTTATAATTTATTTTACATCAATAATAAACAAAAAAGACTTAAAATTTATTTTGATTTAGGATTTTATTTTAAATTTTTAGGTATTTTGAGTAATTAAAAAAATAAATGAATATGAGTTAAATTTATTATATTCGTATTTGGATTTCACAAAAATTATGGCCAATAAAAGTAATTAATTGAATAAATTTAAAATAAAATATATTTATATAAATCTTAAATATATGACACGAATTTATTTAAATAAATAAATTTTACACAAATTAACGAATTGATAGATTAGATATTTATCTATTTAATAAGCAATACAAATTCAGTTTGTTTGTATTAATTCAAACTCGTTTATTTACATCGTGTCTCAACCTAAATCAAAGGAATCAGTTGCCCAGAGCCTTGATACTTCATTGTTGTGACCAACCTCAGCCAGCAGCAGTATGTCTCTTTTAGATAGACAGCTCTTCAAAGCCGAAAGATAAACAGAATGACCCTGAAGATACTGACACTCTAGTATAAACCAACTA
>JAVXUL010118474.1:0-17159 GCA_035590515.1 Trichilia minutiflora | reverse complement strand
TAAAAACGTAGTTTTTACTGTTTAAAAACGCAATTTTGATAACAATGCACGTCACCGTTCCCTTTCCATATTTTCCCCTTTTTTGTAAAAATACAAAAATGACCTCATTTTTTTTATCTCTTTTTGTGAATAAACCACGCTCCAAAAAAAATGTTAATCTAACTTACCAATAAAATATTTTTTGAGCAAATATTTCTCCACCATTCAAATTATGAAAAGAAAAAAAAAGTGTTCTTCTTCCTTTGTACAGTTTCTCTCAAACTTTCATGCGCACTTCTCTCTAAAAAAAATCATATTCATATTTATTTTTTTTAATTTGTGTTTAAAATTTACGGGTACATTAGACATTGATAGAGGTTTTATTCTTAATATACTGAATTTTTTAAACTTTATTTTTAATTTTTAATTTAAAATTGTCAAAAATTAATTTTTTTTTACTAAATAAACAAATAAATATGCATTAAGATATTATAATTTAGTTTAAAAATAAAAAATAATGATGAAAAATGTTAGATGGAATAATTTTTATTGAGAGAACAGTCGTCAAAAAATTACACATATTTTTGAATTTTTTAAAAATAAAACTTAGTTCAAAAATAGATACATGAATAATTCGAAATTTGTATAATATACATAATTTGAAAGTTATGTAATTATACTTAGTTCAAAAATTATATGAAATATTTAGTTAGAAAGTCATATTAATACTCTTAGTTTGAAAGTTATATAGTTACACATTTCGAAAGTATTATTAATTATCTTTTTTTGAATAAAAAAAAAAAAGGGAAGATGAATAGGGTTTGTTGAGTGTTGCTGAATTTGAACAACATATTTGGACATGGTAAAAAGATATTAGTAGAGACAACACAATCCTATTATATAGACAATGAAAATCGAAAAATGTCTGAAATTAAGGTTGTAGAAATAGGAAAGGTTTGGGGTTCTCATATGTGTTTCCAAAATAATCATCCTTCACTATAGAAGTTTATGGATTACACTTTATCTTCAAATCTTCTTTCTTCAATTCATGTGCTTTCAATTCTTACTATGAAGGTAATTCCACATCGCTGGTCTCAACCTTAAGCATTCAGGCTTTATCTTGAACTTCTTATTTGTTATGTTATTTCTTTTCATACTGTCATTGATTATGCTTGTAATCTTAAGCATGTGATGTGAATTCATAAAGTTAAAGCCTATGATGTTAGATAAAAGAGCTAAAAGAATTGTGATACTATTATTTTTTCTTATTTTGTTTATTCTAGGATAACATAATCTATTGGTGTGCCAAATCAAGGTCTCTTGTGTGATCTCCTCTGGTTTGATCTTAATAGAAACTTTAGAGGGTGTGGTGAGAATGATAGAGGTGTTTCCTATACTTTTAGAGCTGATAAAGTAGTAGAGTTCTTGTAAAAATAAGATCTTGCTCTCATATGTAGAGTTCACCATGATTTCTCAATGTCCTTTTGTCAAAAGAATATTCTTCTAGTGTCCTTCTGTTTAGGCCAAAACTACAATACCATGTTACAAAATAATTAACAGATAGTTGAAGATGGATTTGAATTCTTTAGGGACAGACAAGTGGCAACCACATTTTTAGAACAAAATTACTATAGAGAGTTTAACAATACAAGTGTTTTGATGTGTGTGGATGTAAATTTGCTCTATTCATTTCAGATTCTTAAGCTATTTGGATAAAAAAAAAAAAAAAAGATTGCAACCCAAGTGATAAAGAAAGAAAATTGAAAGTAAGGAGATCACCTGATCAAATTTATGCACATCATTATTTCTTCAAGTAAATCCCGTATTCTTGAGATAAGGATATTTTAGTCATTTTATCCTTCAAGAATATTTTTGTTATTTCTTAAAATATGAGTTTGGGTATCCTTTCGAGTATTGATTTAGTAGTGATTATATTAAGCGAATTTAAAAAGAGTTGGATTTAGAATTAGGTATGGTATATGTTAGGAATGAATTCAGAAAGAAAGTTTTAAAATTTTCCTTGGATAAGCAATTTGGTCAAACAAATCGAGAAATTTGTTTGAACGAAGGGTTTCGATGTAATAAATACAAGAGATTGTTTGAATGAACGAGTGTAGAGAATTCGATCGAATGAATCATTCGATTTGTTCGAATGAATGGATTTAACTAAACGAAGGGCAAATTCATTCTGATGAATCAATAGCTAAAATTTTTTAGAGAGTCGTAAAAAAATTCGATCGAACAAAGAGGATGATTCATTTGAGCAAATGTGCATTCGTTTGAATGAATTGAGTATTTTGATCAATCCAATCAATCAAAAATCTTATAAAAACATCTCAAAAACTTATATTTTCTTTTACTTTTCAATGGCAAAATGATAATTTCCCATGTCTCTCCATATATATTTGATTGCACAATAAATTTTATTTACTCTCTTCTCTTTTCTTCTTTCTTTTCTCTCATTCATTTTCATAGTTTTTGCTTTATCTCTCTTTTCTTCAATTTTTTTCATATACAACCAATTAAATTCTCGTCTTTTGCATCAAATTGATAACCTTCATCATCCTCTACATCTTGTATACTTGGTTTCATCGTTTTGACAGATATTTGAGCATAGAGAGTAAAAGGAGAGCTTAAGATTTGCTATTTACACCAAAAGAAATTCAACAGTTCGCAAAGATTAAAGTTTCCTAGGGTTAATCCCGACCCTTGAGTAAGTTTTCTAACTTGATTTCTATTAAACTTATATGTTTAAACATGATTTGATAAAATAAAAGAGTTTGATTACTGTTCATCCATTTTCAAAATAGACTCCAAATGGTTGTACTCCAAATTTAAAGTTTGTTAGTTGGGATTTAAACAATCTGTGTATATCATTTGTTTTAAGAAAATGTGAATTCAAAATTTAAGTGATATAAACAATATATTGTGTTACTATATAAATAGTTATTTTCATAAATTTGGTGATTATCAGTAGTTTTGATAAATTTTAATTAAAGAGAATTAGATGGATATGTAGAATATAAGTTATAAGAACTCGAACAATGTTTAGGTGAAGAATCGATAATATAATAAATCTTTGATTAATTATCAAACAGGGTATTTACATGTATTGTACATGTATATATTATTGATTTCATAAAATATGAATATTGATTTCGCATATGTATGATTGTTTTAGGAGTGGATGACTCAATTAGAGAATTGTTATCACGAGAAAATCATTGAAAGAGCGATTCCTCTGTCTCGTAATGTGAATGGATATTTTTCTATCTTTTTACTTATTTTTAAATCGTGTATAACAGAGAAAACTTATATTTTTATGTCTGAGGGCGTTAGACATTATTATATGATTTTACTGAGAAGGCGATAGTTTTTTATTGATTGTGTAGAGATTGAGAGGATCCTTTATTTGTAATATATTAAGATAATAATTTTATGATACTTATAATGATTTTTGTATGTTTTGTGATATGATTTATGTGTTTACATGATTAAGGCTAGAGGTCGACTTGAATTGATTTTATTTATTATAATTATCTTGTTTTGATATGAATTTTGATGATAAGATGTATATAAATATATATGTGTTATGACTTTGAAAATGTGAATATGATCGAAGAGCCAATGTTTTTATCTTATTGTTGATATGACCTTGAGCACTAACTTTATTAAATTTGGCCTTATGTGTCATGATTTTGCTTGGTTTTGATATTCGAGTCATTTTTCTTGATTTAGGTCATATGGGTCGATATTGAATATAATATTTGATGAGATACGAATTATCCAATGTGTGAAAATCTAGTAGACCACCGAGTATTTGATATAATAATATTTAAAATACTATTGTCTATCAACTCTATGAGGTGAGGATTTTCTTAGAGATGAAAATCCAATAGGTTATAGAGTAGCTCTACGAGATAATGATTGTCTGATAGGAGGAAATGCAATAGATCACAGAGCAAGCTATACCTTTATTTTGAGATTTAGTACTTGAAAATTTTACATTGAAATGATAATTGACATCTGTATACCACATGAGGTTTGATAACCTAATTTTAAATGAGGATTTTAATATGTTATTTGTTTTCTTATTCATTCGCTGAGTATTCTCTAATATTTTCCTCTCTTTTCCCCAACATATTAGGTTAAGGTTTTTAAGTGGTAGGCATTGTTGATTCCTGTAAAAATTTGATTGTATTGTTCAGGTACTCGACTCAGTTATAACTATACATAAAATTGATCCACTGAGATTAAAGTTTGATTTATATTGTATGGACTATTTTATGTATTTTATTTTACTCGATCGAAGATATATTTAGAATGATTTGACTTCAATATTCGGTTATATTAAAATCAATTAATGGTTTGAATTTGATTTTTGTTTCATGGATGAATTGAGTTCTTTGGACAGGATGTGAATTGTAATGTTATTGAAATTCTTTTAAACACAAGTTTTAAAATACTTTACATATCCTTAAGATATATTTTAATTAATAGAATGCATTTCTTAGGTTCGCAACGATTGTCATATGCGTTAATTCTTAGGATCGAATTCGTGATAATTTTATTGATATCAGAACTTTTGATTTTCATTGATTTTGATTTATGAATTATTTTAATTTATTAAATTCTAAATTATCATGAATTTTTGAGGTTTGAGTGTTTATCTAATATTTTCTGTAAACCATAAATTGAGTCGAGTTATAAATTGTATATATATAAATTATTTTATAATAATTGTCTTTTGTATAGATATGTCGCCAAAATCCGAAAGGAGGAGGGGTAGGGCTTGTAAGAATCTAGTAATTCAAGATGACCAAGGAGTTTCATCTCATGCTCCGTCTTCTTTAACTGATAAGGAGCAAGTTCCTCCTCTAACTTCAGTACAGAATCTTAAGGGTAGTGCTAATTATTTTTATCAGAGAAAACTTTCATTGTATTTATGATGTATTGAAATACCTAAAATTTTAGACAGAATGCGACACAAACCCAACAAGGGTAAGTGCCACGTGATCAGCCATCAAGTGATCTATTTGTAGGTATTGTAGCACTGATTGGTTATATAATTCCTACAGAGTCATTCTAACCAGTATCAAAATTGTCTAAATTAATCAAAGAGGTGAGACAGTTAGGTAGTATACTGTTTATCGGTACCTCAGATGTAATAAAAGCAAGTAGATGGCTGAGAGAGTTATAACATAATATGAAAGATATAGAATTGTTAGATGAGAAAAAGCTGAGAGTGGCTATCAAATTGCTTCAGCAAAGTGCGATCACTTGGTAGCAAAATATAGTAATAAGATTGAGTACCAAACCTACCTAGATTGACTTTTAGAGGAAATTACAAGAGAGATATTTAACCCATTTTTATAGCAATCAGAAGAAGAAAAAATTGTTGAATTTGAAGCAGATGGGTAATTCAAAGATAGAATATGAAACTCAGTTAAGAGAGCTGACAGAATTTGTATCAGAGTTTGCTAAAGAGGAGACCCTGTGTACAAAATTTAAGACTGGGTTAAACTTGAATATATGAGACAGGATGTCAGTAATTGGTAAGTAGAGTTATGAGAAGATGGTTCAGTTGGCTTTTAGAGCTGAGGCTTTGATCGGGGAAAGGAGATCTTGAGCTAACTTTAAAAAAAAAAACTCAATATTTCATTGGGTCAACCATTGAAAAAGTATCGAAGTAGTGGATCATCCAGTAATCAGGCGACAAGTCCAAGAGTTACTTCACCATTCTCCCTTAGAAAATAGTAATCATATTGGTTTGATAATTCTACTTCGGGATTTGAATGTACGAGTAAGAAATAGTCAAGTCGAAGACGATGTTTAAACTACAGACAGTTTTATGATAGACCTTATAAAGCTCTTAAATGTGTTATCACTGTGGTCAGGTTAGATGTATTATAAAACATTACCCTAATTTGGGTAGACCTAAGGCTGAGGGACAACCAGTACAAGGCTTAGGCTTGTCTAGTACACAACAGTTAATAATTCAGCCACAGTCTTTGGATACTCGTCGATCAAGTTTTGAGAGTGCCTTTGCTCATCAGGGTAATCAAGAGAATCAACATCTTTGCTTTGAATCAGGAGCTGGCTTAGGGTAATCCAAAGGTAATTACAAGTTTAGGGATGATCTTTGTTCATCCAGCATATGTTTTAATTGACCCTAGTTCAGACAGGTCATATATTAACATGGTATTTGCATGACACGCTAATAAAGACTTGGTATCATTAGAGTCAAAGTTAGTTATATATACACCCTTAAGATAGAAATTACTATAGAGGACTATATTTAAATAGTGTGACATGATAGTAAGAGATACTGCTCTTGAGGTCAATTTAATTTAGTTAAGAATTTAGGATTTTGATGTCATTTTATGTATGGACTGGTTATCAGAATATTTTGCATTTGTGGACTATTTTAGGAAGGTAGTAACCTTTAGTAGGCTAGGCAAGCCAAACATTATTCTTATAACCTAACAAAAAATACTTTCTTTTTGTATGATATCTACGTTAGAGGTTAAGAGATTATTGTAGAAAGGATGTTAGGTTTACTTAGCACACGTGATTGACTGATCAGTTCTAAAGATTATTGTGGAATAGGTGTTGGTTATTAAAGAATTTTCAAATGTGTTTTCTGAAGAATTATCAGGTTTATCGCATGATAGAGAATTCAAATTTTGTATTGACCTTGTGCTAGGGTGTGAGACCTTTTATTTTTGAGTGAGGGTATTATCGTCTTTTCATGAGTGTATACCTAGGTTCTGTAAAAATCGATGGTATTTTGAGGGTTGATATGAGGTTTCGAAAGGATTAGAGAGAGAAAAAAATGGGAATGGACGTTGAAAAGTGATTGGGAATTCGATCGTTGTATAAAAGTAGAGGCAAGGAGCATTCATTCGAATGAATGCTTAGATTCGTTCGAACTAATGCATTCGACTGAACGAAGGATAAGTTCGTTCAATCGAATTTGAGAATCAAAAATTCCAGGGAGTCAAAGGATTTTTCGATCGAACGAATATGAGGTTCGGTCAAATGAACTGGCATTTGGCTGCATGAATGGTTGACTCGGTGAAACGAATTTATGGCCAATATTTTTTAGAAAGTCATCAAAGATCTCGATCGAACAAAGGATTCGATTCGTTCGAATAATTCCCACTTCGATCGAATGAACTGATCAATTCGTTTGATCGAATCGTGCAAAATAATCGATTTGTCCCCTTCTAAAAACTTCTTTTCTTTTATTATCAAGAGCAAAATTACTATTTTTCCCCTAATTTCATAAAAGGGAGCTGAGCTCTCCTCTTTTCCCTCATTTTCTTTCTTCTCCTCTTCTCCTCCTCTCTCGTTCGTTCGTTCGTTCGTTCTCTGCTTCTCACACACACACACACCTCATTTTCATCTTTTTTAAGATTTCTTTTCACCATCTTGTCACATTCCACATCATAGACACATCTCTAGCTTCAATTTGTTGCAAGGAGCACAATAATAAAAAAAGAAAGATTAGGGTTTCGGAGCTCATTTTGGAATTTTCAATATTCTAGGTCAAATCGAAGAAAACTAATAGTACCATAAGGTTCATAGCCTCGTTTTTAATCTATCTGTAATTTTTATTTCATATTTTAGCTAAATTTTAGAAAATGGGTTTTACTGTGCTTCGTAATAGGTTTAGGAGTTTTATCGGATGATTTTAGATTTTCTGGTATTATTTAGGATGTAAAAAGATTGAAAAACTCATTAGGAAGTTAGAAACGAGAATTCAGAATAATATGGTTAGGTGTAAACAGTGTTCGAGTTACTGTTCTGATGAGAGTGTGGGGTTCACTCATGAAAATTGTAGAATCGAGTCAAAATACGTTGGTTTAGTTCGAATGTAGGTTTTCGGTATTAAGGATTGGATAATCAGTTGCATAATGAGAGTTTTATTCGAATTCGCATATAAATCAATTATAAAAACCCGGGTTATATTCATTCCTTGCATACGAGTTCCGTTTACAATTTAGAAATGTGTATTGATAGAGTTTGGTATTTATGTGCATAGGCTTCGATCGCAAGGATCAAGAGTCTGATCTAAGCGAGAAACTCTAAGGAGTGCGTACCCTCCCTAACTATGAATGGACTTATTCTGTTTTGTTATTTTATCTAAAATCTTATTTTTCATAAATATAATGATCTAGAAATGTGTTATGAGTGATTTTGCCTATTATCCTTATTTATGTGAAAATGCATATTTGTACGCTTAATATGGTTTGGTATATGTGATTTTATGATGATGATATGGCCAGTGGGCCAGATTTCTACATATCTTGCATATTGGTGATAACGGCCATGAGAGCCAGGTTATTTACTATAACTATAAGATAGTAGCCTGGGGGAGAGTTCACTGGGATGTGGATCCCCAGGTGAGTGTTATATGTGGTAGCCTAGGGACGGCCTAGGAAAGAGGGCACCCAAGTAAGTGGAGAATGCACAGGTGAGATTGTTATGTGATGATGGAGATATGATTCGACCACCTGTGAGTCTCGTCGAGTCAGTCACGGATGTCATTCCGTGGCGAATGTTAGTGGTGGGCATATTTTTTGAAAAACCATGCATGTTTTATTTCTCACATATAAATCTATCTTTTATAAAATAATATGTTTCTCTTGTATACAAAATCCGCTGATGGCTCGGGGTTATGCCTGATCAGTGTAATCCCAGGAAGGCAGCCATGCCCAATAATTTTCTTACGGTTTGATAAGTAAAGAATTAGAAAAAAGAAAAAGATGTTTTAAACTTGTTCTTTTTTAGATTATTCCCTTTTTAATGAATACTGTTTGACAAAGATTATGCCTTATTGTTATTATTATTTATTTTATATGTTCCCTCACTGAGTATACATTAGTATGCTCACCTTTTTTTCCCCACTCATAGGTATAGCGCAAAGAGTACGTGAAGGGTGGTGATAGCAGCAAGAGTGGTGATCTTAGTTATTGACTCTATACTCGACTCATACTCGTCATTTGAGTCCACTGAGAGAGTCTTATATTATTCATGACTTTTTCTTGATTTTTACTTTGTTTTCAAGAACAGGGTATTCGATGAAATTTATGATATTAAATTTTATAATAAAATAGTTCTGTTATTTCGTGATTTAAAAAGTTTATAAAAATTGAATGTGATGTTATTGATACGAGGATGTATGATTTTTATTTGTGATGGATTTGATGATAGATGATTTAAAAGTGTTTGGGTTGTTTTTGATTGAAAGAAAGTTTGGGAGTTTGGAAAAAAATAATAATAATAAATATTGAAAGTGTTTTATGCGTGATTGGTTTAAATTTTTAGCCTTACAGGTTCTTAGTAAGCGTTCTGAACCTAAAGAATGCTTATTAAAAATCTGTGATAATTGTCACGTGTAGGATCCACGGGTTGGAGCGTGATACAGGGACAGTTCCAATTTCAATGTCACCTTATTGTATAGCACCAACAAAGTTAAAAAAGTTAAAGGTTCAGTTAAAAGAGTTGGTCAAAAAGAGTTTTATTCGACCAAGTGTATCCCCCTGAGGTGTACCAGTACTATTTTCAAGGATTATTGATTATTGATAGGTCAATCAAGTAACCATCAATAACAAGTATTCATTGTTAAAAATTGACAATCTATTTGATCAGTTATGAGGTGTAAGGGTTTTCTCTAAGATTGATTTAAGATTAGATTACTATCAGTTGAGAATCTATGAAGAGGATATTCATAAGACAGCATTTAAGACTCAGTATGATCATTACGAGTTCCTAGTTATACCGTTTGGTTTAACCAATGCATTTGCAGCCTTTATAGATCTGATGAATCGGATTTTCCCTTATTTAGACAAGTTTGTAATTGTGTTTATAGATGACTTGTAAGAATCTAGTATACTTTATGTCCTAAAACATCAAATGTAAGTTTGCATGCTAAGGATCTAAACATTAAGTAAAAATGAATAAAAGAAAAGCTAAAAGAAAACACACCATTTTTATCATACTCTCTTAAATTTATGTGCAAATAATTTAAAGTTTTAATGACCTAAATTAAGATTCTCTTTAAAATGTAATGCCCTTGACCTTCAATTCCCCTCATTTGCCTTGTTAAAATTCAATCAAACAACTTGATTGAATTAGAATTTTTCAACATAAACCCTAGACAATCCAACCTTCAGAAATCAATTTCAACACTTGAAATTGACCACACATGGACTAAGATCACTTCTAAAAGATCTTATTGAAGTATGAATTTGAATATAGTTGTTACGTCGTCGGATCCTCGTCGAAGAAAGTAGGTTGGCCGGATCCTTCTTTGCAGAGTTTCACCTCAAAATCTCTGTAAGACAATAACACGTTAGGAGTCACGTCGGATGAGGGTCTCGACAGAGAAACTCCGATACCTAAGTCAGCGAAAATGTAGAGAATGGAGCAATAAATTCCAATGAAAGGAGAAATAAAAAGGAAACTCAAGTAAAAAGTAAAGTGAAAATCAAGAGGAATTTGAACCCTTTATCTATTGAATTTGCCTCTTTATCTAGGGCCCTTGGGACGTGACTGAAGTGACTTGACATCGAAAAATGAGAATGATAGAACAGTTTATCTTGGGACAGTGCGCCAGTCGCTTCTATTTATGGGATATGACATCTGCCAAACCTGGTGCTGTCAGACCTACTGAGCTTCGACGGGAGATGAGACAAATGCCTAAAATTTATCATAGCGGTGCTTCTTATTGCAGGGTCCACGATCAGTTATCATTTTCATTTTTGGTGGTTTCTAAGGGCTGATAGTAGCATTGGACTTTTCTGAGAAGCAGTGGTCAAGGGGCCCGGGCGGTGGATGGCCAAGAACCCAGAGGATGCGAGTCAGGGTCCCTCAGAGATTGTTGGTGGGCAGTCGGGCTACTGAAGAGCATGCGTCAGGGAGCTCAGTGGTGAGTAGCCGAGGTCCCTGAAAGGCAGGTGATCAGGGAGCCTGAATGGTGGACAACCAGAACCCAGGGAGACTGCTACTGAGGGCATACGTCAAGGAGCTCAGTGGTGAGTAGCCAGGGTCCCTGAAAGGCAGGTGATCAGGGAGCATGAGTGGTGGACAACCAGGGACCCGGAGGGGGGGGGGGGGGCGTATGTCAGGGATCCTAAGGGGGAGGCTAGGTGATACTGTCGGGGTGACAGATGTCCATCTGAGAGGCCTCTATATATCGTTCGATCTTTTACCCAAGCATCCAGTCCCCCAGTTTCTGGTGTGAGCCTTGAGGGGCTCTCATTAGAAATTATTTGTCTGATCGGTGGTTCTCAGTGGTTGGATTTTTTCTGAGAGTTGTGGCCTATTGGGAATCCGAGGCAGATGGAAGGTTACCCACAGTTAGGGGTGTTCCCGTCACGATGTCCGTTCGTTAGTAGTCCTGGACAACCTATCTCATCCCGACTCCTCGATAACCTGCTCCATTAAATGTGAACTATCTAACTGTCACCTCAAAAGTCCATCAGTCTACGAGCTGTCACCGCTTCGAGTTCCATTACCATTAAAGCTAAGTTACTAGTAGCCCACGTGTCAAGCCCCTAGTGGCTGAGGGTCAAATCATTCTCGAGCTGTGAGATCATTATTAGGTTTCGAACACGTGGCAACACCCTGGTTGTAGAAGCTGACGATTGAGATCAAGGGTCCGAGTAGTATAAAAAAATCCATGTTTCTGCTTTTCCCCCCATTTCTACTTCTTTGAGTTCTTACTGCTTTATCGGTGCTGCTTTTTCTACGTTTGTTGTTGCTTTATTTGTGTATAATCCCTGTTATCTTCACGAACCTTACTTTTCATTTTGCCTTCGTGACTTTGTAAAGGTACGATTTTTAAGTTCTTGTCGTGCTTTTGAACATTTCCATCCTGTTGGTTGAAAACCACTTCTGGTAACACTTGGTCCAAATTTTTTCGTGATGAGCTTTTCTGCACAAGTTGAGAAAAATGAATCAGCGAAGAAATCCATCTGATGCTATTCGATCGGGGATGTGATCTGCGAAAGACCCCCTGCCCGGTCATGAGGAGGGAAAAGAACACCATGGGGCTTCTGAGTAGGCGAAGGTGAGGGAACCAAACGAAGCTGACAAGTATCCCTCCACAGTCACTAAGGCAGACATCTATGCCTACAAGAAGTTGTTCGCCATCCCTAAACATGTGCATCTTAGAGTGCCACATGTTCATGAGGTCCTGAGCGTGTTGGCCCCTAAGGAGATGATCGTGAATGAAGAACACCTATTACTCGGGGCTCGACTTCCCCTGCAATCCTATTTTATCAGGATCTTCAGAGATTTTGGGATCCCCTTGTATCAACTCACTCTGAACAGTTGAAGAATCATGAGCGATCTATTTGTCCTGAAGGTTAGAGCAGGAAGCCCTGCTCTGACTCCTGACAAGATCTTACACTTTTATACACTCAGAAGGAGTGTCAGCCAGTACTTGGGATGGTACTATTTATAGATTTGTCCCAGGTACGAGACGAAGATAAAAGGAAACCCTTCGTCTAATAAGCACTGGAACGATCGCTGATTTATCGCCAGTGGGGATTGGATCAGACCACCCTAGGGCCCTATACTCTCTACCTTCGAGGAGACAGGTATTTTCTCAAACATATACAGATCTTTGGTTGAAGATCTTTCTTTAGCAAAGGTTAGATTACTAACCAGGTTTTTAATGTAGAGGCGGGAAGGGACCAACCTGACATTCCGATAAATATGGCAGCCTTTTTGTTAAGTCTAGTTGCCACAGATGTCAAGTTTCTTCTGAGACCGGAGCACCTGGTGGACTCTTAATTGGTATCTCAAGCGGCGATGAGGAATGAGCTTTCAAAAGCTAGAGCCACTGTGAGTGAAGGTAAGTCTTTTCTCATGATCAGTTTTGATGAGTTCCTGTAGGGTTATATTTGATCGCAATCCCAAACTTTTGTTGCAGCTTTCGGAGTCAGGAGGCCGAGGGCGATCAAAATCCTAAAGGGGTTACTGTCCAAAGGGGTACCCAAGGAGGCCCCCGAGCCTCAAACTAAGGCCCCTAAGGATAAAGGGAAGGGACCCATGAAGGGAGGTTCCCAGAAAACTCTTAAGAAAGGAGGCCAAAAAGTTGAACGTCCAAAAGTGAAGGGCATATCCATCTAGAAGCGGCATAAGGAGGAGGACGAGAGGCGTCCTCAGGGTGTCGATCCTCCTCAGGCCAGAGATAAGGGCAAACGGCCTATGTATGACGACCAGGCTGAACGGAAGACTAAACAAAGATCTGACTGCCCCTATCCTCCTGCTCCCCCGATAATAACACAAACGAAGATCTCCCGTCGAGAGGAAGGTGCATCAGTCTCCCCGATGATGGGATTAGGGACACAGAAGGCTCCTGCGTACGGGAGCCAGCCTGATCGTAAAGTGGTAGACAGCCGAGACTAGGCCCCCGACACAAATGTAAATAAAGGGGACCAGAGTCAGAAACATAAAAGCCCAACTGACAAAGAAGTCGATGACATTCCCTCCCCAAAAGATGGGGACGAGGAGGTGGATGACCTCGAGAAGGAGGACTTGGTTGAGGATGTGAGGGAGAACTATGGCTACTTCCTTCCAATATTGAATGCGACGAGAGGAGTAATCACTCCCCAGAGGGCTAAGGTTATGTTTGATTTGTCTCTACTATAAGCCTTGGGCAAACTGAGCATGTATTCTCATAAGGTAAATCTCTCTATCCCCGATCACTTTCATTTGAGGAGAACTGTCCCACTCTTTCATGGGGTGCTAACTCGCCTTGTTTACTTTATGCAGAATGCTTTCTTGTTGGATCTTTTTCTGGAGAACTTCTAACAGGCAATAGAGGTCCGGGACTGGGCACTCAAGATGGTTGAAAAATAGGAGAAGTGAGCCTATACACATGTAGACATCATCTATAGGCCGACTTAGAGGTCAGGGTCACTACTCTGGATGGCGAAAGGTCTCGGTAGAATGAAGAAGAGGGAAGACTTGACTTCAAAGCTTTCGTCCTCCGAGGCCCTAACCTAGGCCCTTTCTATAGACAACGACCATCTTGAGAAGGAGAGGAGGAGTCTCATGGGTAAGAGTAATGAGCTGTCTGACCTTTATCGATTGGTCAAATCAGAGGAGGAGTGTCTAAAGAGGCAGCTAATTAATAATGCGGATGAATACAACACACTGTTGGAAGAATTCAGCTCCCTGGGCAAACAACTGAAAGAGGCATAGGGGTCCCTGAAACACTGAAGAAGGAGAAAGAAGAGCTTCTGGCCCAGTTGGAGTTCAGGTACGACCAGGGAGTGAATGAGGGCCTGGACCTAACGAGCCATCTCTTTCTTCAAGAATACCCTGAATTGGACCCCAGGTGTTTGTTTAGTCAGCTAGGTCGGGAGGTTCCAGGGGCTTTAAGCTCAAATGCTCCAGATGCTCCCCCTGAGACCACGGGGCTCAACATCAATTAGACGATAATTGAGGAGGAGGGGACGAGCGACCAAGGGCGATCAACTGAAGATCCCTCCTCTGAGACAGCCGAAGCACAAGGTCGCCAAGGTCAGACAGCAAGTGATGAAGATCCTCCTGTAGAGATTTTCTCCAACGAAAGAGAAGAAGATGACAACCTCAAATACCCCTGACCAGTCCCTGAGTATTAACTGGCCTTGTCCTCTTCGTAGTTGTAATTTATACTTTTTTGTACTTTTTCGCTCAAAGAGTGAATGTACACAAATACTTTTGTAACCCTACACTCGAAATTAATGAATAGAATTTCTTACCCCCTTCTTACTTGTTTTTCTCTTATCTTGTCCGTGTATGAATTTCTTTTGATTCAAATATTTGTGAAGTATATCACTATGAATCGATTGGATGCCCTTTAACTGGGGCGTATCTGGTAGAACAGGAGAGTTGAGCATACTCATCATCTGATTAGGAGTCATGTCAGGCTCTTGATCAACATTGTCATGCGGGCTTGACCAGTGTGAAGGGATTTTATCTTTAATACTAAGAGATGCCTTCATATAAAGTAAGACTTAGGATGCTCTATCCTATATAGACCTTACACTCTCAGGATGCCAGTCACCAGGAAGAGGCTTATACCGTGTGATCTAGTTTAGGACTCGAACTAATACTAGAAATTTTACGGCCCTAAGGTCAATCATAACATTAAGAGTTGACATGTGATGCGGTTAGGGCTTAAGATGCTCGATCCCATGTTAGGTCTTAAACTCTCAGTCTGCCTGACAAGGTGTGAAGGCTTACAAAGCCTACTATAGCCACTGACTCAAATTAGTGTTAAGAATTTTACGGTCCTAAGGCCAATCATAACACTAAAAGTTGGCAAGTGATGCAGTTAGGGCTTAAGATGGCCGACCCCGTGTCAAGTCTTAGGCTCTCAGTCTGTCTAACATGATACGGGGAGTTACAAAGCCTACCATTGCCACTGACTCGAATTAGTGTTAGGAATTTTACGGTTTTAAGGCCAACTATAACACTAGGAGTTGATAGGTGACACGGTTAGGGCTTAAGATGCCCGGCCCCATATCAAGTCTTAAGCTCTCAGTTTGTCTGACACGGTGCGGAGTATTACAAAGCCTACCATAGCCACTGACTGGAACTAGTGTTAGGAATTTTACGGCCCTAAGGTCAACCATAACACTAGGAGTTGGCAGGTGATGCAATTAAGGCTTAAGATGTCCAGCCCTGTGTCAGGTTTTAGGCTCTTAGTCTGCCTGACACAGTACGGGGGCTTACAAAGCCTACCATGGCCACTGACTCGAATTAGTGTTAGAAATTTTACGACCCTAAGGCCAATCATAACACTAGGAGTTGGCAGGTGATGCGGTTAGGGCTTAAGATGCCCGATCCTGTGTCAAGTCTTAAACTCTCAGTCTGTCTGACATAGTGCGGGGGCTTACAAAACCTACCATGGCCACTGACTCAAACTAATGCTAGAAATTTTACGATCTTAAGGCCAATCATCGATACGGGGGCTTACAAAGCCTACCATGGCCACTGACTCGAACTAATGTTAGGAATTTTACGGTCTCAAGGCCAATCATAACACTAAGAGTTGACAGGTGACGCGGTTAGGGCTTAAGATGTCTGGCCCTGTGTCAGATCTTAGGTTCTCAGTCTACCTGACATGGTGTAGAGGGTTTACAAAGCCTAACTTGGTCAAAAATTTAGAAAGAGAGAGAGAAAAGTTGCTCAAGATTTTTTTGCTTGTAATCCAAACACAATTACTGTATTATCATAGACAGTGTTTAAATGCATTACAAGTAAAGCATCCTAAGAAAAAATTTTATCCCAGGGATAGTACTTTTTCAGCATCTTGGTATTCCATGACTTATTCAGGATACTACCATCTAACCTTGCTAAATTATGTCCCTGGCCTAACTGCTTTGATTACTTGGTAGAAACCTTTCTAGTTAGCACTTAGGAATCCCTCGGCCATCACTCAGGTATTCAAAGTGATCATCCTGAGAACAAGATCTCCTTTTTAAAAAGACCGAGGTTTAACCTTGCTGTTGTAGGCACGAGAGACTCTTTGCTGATGGGTAGACATGCGCATCAAGGCACGATCTCTGGCTTCTTCGAACAAATCGAGCTTCAGGCACATGGCTTGCTGATTTCCTTCTTCATCAAAGTGGAGGGTACAAAAATTAGGGATGTCCATTTCAATAGGAATGACCGTCTTAAATCCATAAGCCAACAGGTAAGGTGTTTCTCCTATGGTAGTTTTTGTCATTGTCCTATATGCCCAGAGAATTTTTAGAAGTTCGTCAACCCAGGCTCCCTTCCTCTCTCACAGCTTTTTCTTTAATAACTTCTTAATTACTTTGTTGGCTGCTTCTACCTGCCCATTTTCTTTGGGGAGGGGCAGGAGAGGCAAACCTGAGGTCAATGTTCCACTTTCGACAAAAATCTTCCAATCCTTTATTATCGAATTGCTTCCCGTTGTTAGCGATCAGCACGTTGGGGATGCCGTGTCTATAGAGGATAATTTTACGAATAAAGGTAATCATATTTCTTTTTATGATTTTGGATAGGGGTTCCGCTTTCATCCACTTCATGAAGTAATCGATGGCCACAATGGCACATTTGGCCTAAGCTCTAACGATCGAGAAAGGTCCTATCAAATCTAACTGATCTCAATTAGATTATGTACCCAAGTATAGGTAGTCTTGTTA
>JAVXUL010118445.1:0-17163 GCA_035590515.1 Trichilia minutiflora | reverse complement strand
GAGAGAGATAATCATACTTTAAGTGTAAAATGATAAATTTAACCCTTAATACACATACACTTTTATGTACTCATCACCGATACCCTTTGTTCACATACATATATGTTTTATAATTTAAAATTGTGTAAAAAATTTTAAGTTTTCATATAACTAGCTGGCAATCCTTCAAGGTTTTTTTTCAAGTCCTAACGATGGTCATAACCTCGGATTTGGAGCAGAAATTGGTTTCACCTCTATCAACTTATTGATCCATCGAAAGAAATTGTTCCTATTAGTGGTTTATAGATTTACAAAAAGACATATTGGCAAAGATAGAAAAAGCGAAGTCTTTTAAAGCTGGATTGATAGTAAGAAGCTACAGTCTAAAATAAAATGTTGTCTATGAAAAAAAATTTTCATCAATTGCTGTGCTAAAATCCATTCAAATATTATTTACTCTTACAGCCTGTTATGACTATAAGATATGATAAATGAATGTACAATCATCCTTCCTCAATTGTTTCATTAAGAAGATCATATATATGAAACTAACGATAGGGTTTTTATAAGATAATCATAAAGGGTGTACGTTGCATAAATCCATCTATGGATTAAAGCAAGCTTCCAAAATAAAGTAGATAATTTGATAATGCGGTCAAAACGTTTGGCTTCATTAAGAATATTGATGTAATATATGTAGACAGAAGGAAAATTAAGGATGACATAACATTTCTTGTGTTATATGTAAATGACATATCACTAATAGAAAATGATATGGGTATATTAACTGAAATATAATTACGATTGTCTAGTGATCTATATTTTGAATATTCATCTCTATTGAGCTGAAGTGAATCAAATGGTAGGTTTTTCTCAAAATGTGTACATAAAAAATATACTGAAAAATTCAGTGTGGAAGACTTTAAGAAATAGTTTTTACTATACAGTCATGAAGTTTATCTCTTTAAAGAGATGAAAAACGAAGACTGAAGTCGATCAAAAGTGTGTGTAGAGAGTTTCTTATGCTTTAACTATAGAAAATCTTATGTATGTCATGCTATGTACAAGATCTGATATAGCTTATGACATAATTATTACGAACAGATATCAGACAAATCCTAAGAACATTATTGGACTACAGTCAAAAGAATCCTAAAGTACCTAAGAAGCATTGAGGATTTAGTTTTGACATATAGAGGGGGTGAATAAATAAGTGAGGGTTACACCAATTTTAACTTTTAGTTAGATATAGATAACAAAAAGTCTACATCCGCATTAGTTCTTAACTGTAATAGAAGAGTTGTAAATTGAAAACATTTCAAATAGATTACTACAATGGACTATATTATAAAAGCTGAATATGTTGCTGTTTTTGAAGCTGTGATAACAACTGTCTGGTTCCATTAGTTCTTCAATGAACTCAGAGCGAGATTAAAAATCTAGTATTTTTATACTGTGATAATAATGGAAAAATAGTACAGACTCAGGAACCTAAGTGTCACCAGATATCTAAACATATTTAGCGTCAGTATCATTTAATCGGAGAGTTTACTTTAGATAAACGTCTGATTGTGCAAAAGACTCCCTCAACAAATAATGTGATAGAACTCCTTACTAAGCCAGTGACACAATAGCAACTGAGTCATCATCTTATGAAGACGGGTATAACATGCAAGGATGATAACAAAGTTTTGCTCATGTAATTGTGTTATTTTACATTTATGTATGATTACATGTTGAGCCAAAATTTTATTTCCCAGTCAACTAAGTTGTAGATCTGTTATAGTGGTATATATGCCAATTTTTTTTTATTAAACCATCCCCACCATCCATTCGAACCTTAGTGGCCAGCTTAAGGGCCACCAGACTACACCCCCTGGGTATGGTATATATGCCAATTAGAATCATAGGAATTCCTCGTAACAGTACAGTTATCATCAATCATCAAGGAGTCTAGACTCAAATTCTTCTCAGTACTATCACAATTCTGATACTTCAAAATGTGTTTTCAAGCCGAGATGATGAATTGTATTGTTTAGTAACTTATTCAACTGCAATCAACACAAATACATTTTGTATTATTTAGTATCTTACTCAACAATGAATCAACGTGAATACATTTTTCTTGTAAACCTAAGTAGTTTATCTGTTTGTGTAGGACAAATATTGTGGAGGCCGCATATTCAAGTGCAGTCGCTGCTAAAAGCTGAATATTCCGCTGAAGAACAAAGCATCATCAATGTTGCCCATCACATATCTACATGCACAACTTGACAGTCTCCTCTAGGCTTATCATATTCTTTTTTCATCTCGAGTTTATTTAACCTTTTTTGAAATATCTTTATCCTGCACTGGCAACTAAAACATAAGAGCTGAGCACTGATAAATTAGTAAAGGAAATATGCACGGTTGAATACTTGAAAATCAGATTCATCAAATATTGTCATGTTGAATAAAACATAAGAGCCAGTAGGTAAGTTGCTAGTTTTATGCGAAGTGGCCGTTTGTTCATTAATAATTGCATTTTTTATTTCTAATTACAAACTGTGGCAATTATGTCCCATTTTAGACAGGGGGATTCATATCTTTACGTTAGATTGTCATCGTATTTTCATTTTTTCTTTCAAATTACAAACAGTGGCAATTATGTCATTTTGGATAGGGGAATTTGTAACTTTACGTGAGATTGTCTTAAACGAGTTTGTCTGTCGTATTTTTGTAAAATGATTTTGGTACTTCGAGAATGATGATGACTGTACACATGTATGTTACACTGAAAATATGCCTACTATGTTGATGCATACCAAAAAGCAAATACTGAAGGAACACCTATCTCGAGGACATCAGAAAAACTATAACTTTTATATAAACTTGGGATGAGATGAGGTGCTCCGAATGCTTTCAGTTGGTTTGGGCAAACGGAAATTTGATGTTGCTGCCTTCACTTATCTTTATTTTTTCTTCAGTATTGGAACAAATTTGTTAAAAGATTAAAAAATCCAGTTTGACAGGTAAAACGAAATGGAAACTCAGAATATAAAAAAACTTCAACCGACCAAATCATTGGTGGGATTGATCAACCAAAGGCTATCATCTCTTTCCTTGTCTTTCATTTGAATTATGAAGGTGGGTAATATATCCTTGTAATTTGTGCTTCAGAATGTGGAGGTAGAGATAAATGTAATTGACCCACTTCCTTATTTTTTTAGTAAGATGGAGGAAGAAAAGGGATAGTTTCTACTCAACCGGTACTACCAAGTTAATGCTAATATTTGATCCATCCCCCCAGATCTGTAGTGGGACGGATTTACTTGGAACTCTTTCGAATATCATATGGGTATATCCTTTCATTAATCCTGGCAGCACACTAAAAGCTTTTCATGCACTGTTTTGTTGCGTAAATACTTGTATTGTTTTTACAACAAATTGCATGCCAAGATAATTATCAAGATGCAGGCACTTAAAAGCCTCTAAACAATCTTATTCTTGTATCCACAATTGAAAAACTGAATGCTACTAATAACATTAAATGCACAAAGGGTAGGAACCTTGTATTAAACATGATATACAACATCAATTTCAGGTATTATTAACAAATGTTTCAAAAAATCACACTAATAACTGTGTCCCTGTGCGTCAATTGAGTTAATACAAAAAATATTTGTACAATTACTCCAGCGACCACCCACACCTACTGTCTGATGAAAAAACTCTTGGTATTGAGGCAGCTGTTTCCCTGCTAATATTAAAATAATTAGAACCTGAACGTATCAAAATTGAAAACAATGATGCAGCCAACCAAAATTGAAATCAATGAGAAGAAAGAGAAAGTAAAGATAAAGAAAGGGAAATTGCTATTCAACTTACATGTTTACATATAATACAAGAAAAAACAGATAGAAGTTTTGCATTATCAATCAAGGGAGATGCCACCCTGTTTGTTCTCTTCACAGAGATCTGATTGGGATTCACTGTGAATGATCGTTGGGGGGAGACCACTGATCTGGAACCATGAGAAAATAAGTTGTCATAGCTTTCCTGAACCGTTTCTTGTACTGCTGGGGAGATATGACAGTCGGAGATGTATTCTTGGGTCCCCAAGTCTTCACCCAAGTTTCAAGGTGCTTATCCCATGTATATTGCCTCATGAAATCAATGATCCCAAGAACCAGCTCATGCTTTTCCTCATCAACACCAACCAGCAATGAGTAGTCCATTACATCAACCGACTGTAATCACGAATTCAAGTATATCATGCATACCAGAAAAGTATAAAGCAAAAGAAATATGCACTCCATTTAAAGTAATAGAGACTTGACACCAAATAAGATTGTTTGATCAAATTGACTTGCTCATAAATACAGGATAAAAATCTAGCGAACTCATTGCACTGCTGTTGGGGCAACAGCAGAATGGTAACTCGTTAAACGGGAATACAATGCGTTAAGAAGATTGAATCTAACATAGTATATAGCATTGGAGTCATAATCACTAGGAAAATCAATCCAGTCACAGAATTCTAGGAACCTTTTTTTGTCACTTTTATGCACCAAACTTAGATAATACATATAGACAGACAACCCCGATCAAATATTGTACTACACATGATGTCACCCCTTCTTGGCCACATAATTTCCAACTACACTGCATATATAAGCCTTTACCATTTAAAACAAACAAACATTTACTAAGTTCCCATGTCAAATCTCATGAATATCAGCATTAAAATAATTCCATAAAATTATTAAGATGAACAATCAATTGCTACTTACAGCAAGAAATGCAGTATCATTCCAGATAGCTCTCTCCAGCAGCCGCTTTGCCCTGTTTCCAACGAAAATAGGAGAAGTTGGCATCGCTTCAATCAAATTCTGGTCTAGCAGAACTTTATTACTCCCACTTGTATCTGGGTTATACCGTGAGCGTGATGATCCTTTAAGGTCATAAAGCCGTGTAATGTTCCGTCTAAAAAGAAGATTCTCCATTACTAAAACATCAATTTTTGATTCCTTCCCTCCTTTAAGGTGCTTTGATGAAACCTTCAAACCAAAACCAAAATGAAAAAATTGGTGGAAATGTAATGTCAACACCAAAACAAATGGCATGGGTCACATTTAGAATCAAATCCAGTAAAAGTTACACAATCAGTAATAAACATATATGAATATGTATACAAAAGTCAGTTGCACGGATGCACTTTGATGATGTGATGGCAAAATTAAAAAAGAAATACCTGATAAATACCCAGGATCTTTGCCAGGCAAGTTGGGGTTCCCGTATTGATAGATTCAGACAAATACTTGAAATAAGCTGGGCCAAACTTAATGAATGACTCCAGCTCTGTCTTTGTTACTTGCTTGATGATAAATCGGTCATCTAATGTTTTGGCAAAGAATACATTGCTCTTTCCACCCTGCGCTCCCCACTTCTTGCAATGACTTAAAGATCGTATGAAATCTAACTCTGAAGGGCAACATATCCTTCTCAAAGCATCAAAGTGTTTTGCATAGTAACAGGTCACCATATACTTTACTTTCCCAATAGGGCCATCATCTGTAAAACAAATTCTGGCATGCAACTGCTTAGTGTATGAGACTGGGTCCAGACCCTGGGGACCCCGCAACCCAGATGTAGATAAGATGCCCTCATCAGTTGACCCAAGACTTCTATCCCTATCAGAGGAAGTGTCATCAAAATAGTTAACCGAGAGTAGGCTCACTGAATCAAAAAGTGAAGCTGCAGAAGCAGCAGCATCTTTAGGTCTCTCAAACTCAGAGATCTGGGCCTGGTAATCTGATGAGACAAGTGCATATGCTATGGCACTAGTAGGCTCATCATCATAAACAGGTACAACAGTGTCATTAACACCAACTGGTAGAAGCAGCCTGGCACCGCTTAACCGTTCCAACTCCCTAGAGGACAAGACATAGGTAGGACCGTACTCTGAAATGGAAAGTTTTTGAACATTCGATGAAGAATTCTTGTTAAATGAATTGTAGAAATTCGAAAAAGGCATCCCAACCCAGCTTTTGGAGTTTTCCATATTTTCAGTTCCTTTGGTAGATGATACAGAACTAAGAGAACGTGCAACCTCAGCCGCACCTTGTACAGCCGTATTTGCTGTACCTAAATTTACCATAGTCGAGGAATCTACCAGAGATAGATCAGGAAGAGAATTGTTACTCTCTTTACTAATGACATTTGCAGAGTGGCTTTCTCCAGTCCATGCTGCATCAAGGGTATCAGATAAATTAGCCATTTTAGGAAACTCACCTTCTGAGAAAGCTCTTTGTACAACTTTCCCAGATTCCTTAGGTTCAGGATTATCACCTACACGTTCACAAGAGGAAAGACAATAATTAGCCTCCTTATGACTCAGGTCCTGATCCACACCCTTTTCTTTGTAAACTCTGTGTGCCTCACTAATGTCACTAGAAATTCCTCCTAGATTACAATGCGCATCAGGCTTCACCTGCAGAAGAAAGTAGTCACAGCTACTAAAGCTTTTACTCGGCTTCGGTGTTGCATTGACTTCAACAAGCTTCTCCACTGAACTGACACTCTTCTCCTTGAGTTTTGGAACCAAACTGCTTGTGCCTTCCTGGAGATTGTTGTTAATTGAACTGGCCGCATGTATCAGGCGCTGGTCCCAAACATAGGAAAGGAAGAGTATCTGCCTTCGCAATTTATTGATCTCAAGAATATCAATTACAGGGAGGCCAGGTTTTACCTCCTTACATAATGCTCTTTGTAAAGATTCCTAACCAGGTCCAAAGAGAGTCATCAAGCAGATATGCAAAGACCAAACATTTTATTGGATGACATGTATATTTTTCAAGCACTAAGCTACTAGCATACTTGTTTATCAACAAAGGAATCAAACATCAGAATATCCTTAATTAAACATTAAGTAACAATCTGTTGCTGATATTTTGCAGCACCCAAGGTACCTACCTCAAACTCTTTTTTATCATTTTGTAGCATCCCTTCCAAGTCTGAGATACGAACTCTTGCTTCATTTGCTTTTGTGCCCCCATCCTCTGACCCTACATCTATTCTCTCTGAAAACTGATGAAGAGCATTGTCCACTTCAGTCAATAGTTGCTCTGCCCTGATAAGCACCTATTATGCAAGATAATTTATTACACAAGCATTTACAAAATCAAAACCACCGGTAAAATTTAAATGAGTAGTTGTGATTATCAAACCTCATTTGCTTCCTTTTGTATCCACTCTTGACTATCATAGTTGAACTCAATTTTTGGAGGTGGAAGATAAACAGAAAGAACATCAATTGAAGCATAGCGGAAGCAAGCAACCATTCTACCAAAACTGCATGTGTGAAAACAACTGTATGGTAAAACAGTTGAAAAAGATTGTTTATGCAGATTCTTAACCAGTTATATGCTTCTCTAATCTGTATTAAAGTGTATCGTCTCAGCTTTGTACACCATTATTTTGAATAAAAAATCGTAACAGCCACTAATAAATGAAATATCAGGAAAGAAGAAGTGCAAAAAATTGTTGGCCACAAAGTCGTTAAAACCTAAAATTTACCCGGCAAAGACTAACAGATCATGTTCCCAGTGGAAGGCTGTAATATACACTTTCTCTTAAAAGTAAAATTATTTACATTACATATCCATGCCCAACGTAAACGCACATCAGAGTATGATGTGAACAGATATATGACCAACCCTCTACATTTGGTATGTTTACATACTATTAGAGATTATCAACATTGTTTAAGAGCTTTGGTAGTGCACATGAACTATAAAGCAGTCTTAAAGATAGGAAAAAATACCCATAGAAACGGAGACAATCCCTGTGAAGGGAGTGGCCACAACTCGCAACTCTGCTTGCAGCAGCATGATTAGAAAAGCTCAGCTCCAAAAATTTGCCGAAAGAAAGACCCCAGGCAGCATCGGACATTACAACTCTCCTAGTAGCTGGAGGAAATCCACTGGTCCTAGGGCATCGGAGGCATCTGTTCCACATCCAAATTTTTCCCTCCCGTTCCCCTGGTAAGACAAACTCTGGGAGTTTCTTGACAGATATTGTAAGACTGCCTTGCCGATGAGTATAACAATGAACATGTGCATCTGAAGGCATGTCACATGATCGACAGCGATAACTCTGGTAAGGAAGACAACCTTAAACAGTCATGAAGAGCAAAGGAAAAAAATATCCTTCAGGGAAAAAATATTGACAACTACAATTATAAGACAAAAGAATACCTGATCAAACAAATGTTCACGCAAAAAACGTCCCAAGGGCTTATCAAAGCTACCGTAGTATTTGATTCTAAAGAGATGGGCCCGTTCACACACAGTTCCTTTCCACACACAACGAGTTGATAAGGAAACCAAAATGCTCTGATGATCTGAAGTGGAAAGAGGATACTCTTCCTTTGAAGAACCCATCTCCTCATTGTTACTGTTACTATCTTTTTTCAAGGACACCAACTCTGGAATACCATGGTGATTAATAGCCGATGCATTACCATCCACGAGGCTATAACCACCACCTTGTCTTGATGGCTTTGAGGTGCCAAAAAAATTGGAAACGGCATGACCATCCACAACAGATGCTCCAGAGTCGGTTGCTTTGGCCTGAACAGATTCCTTAGGACCCACTTTAATTTCCTCTTCAAGGGCATGTTTTGGGGATGGCTCGTTAAGGTAGAAATGCGAGACATCATGCACTGTTGGAAACAAGAAAATAGAGGAATCAGTAGCTTCAATGGTGCCTGAGGAAGGTTGCAAGTCTGGAGTCTGAGAACTCCTTTCAGGCAAGGATCTTGGGTGGACTCCTTCCAATTTTGTTGGGACTCTGTCAGAGAGAAGGCCCTTGTTGGATTTCTGCAGTTCACTGTTAGGTTGAGCAAATGAAGGCTTTCCAATGGCAGGGATCATGAAACCAGGTATAGTAGAAATAGACTGATCAATACTAGATGGTTTATCAGGTAATGCGACAGTTATAGGAGATTTCCGAGTGAGTTCTGGAAGCGAAGCACCTTCATCAGCCAGAAACGATGTCTCTAGTGCCAGGTGATAAGCTGCAAAAACTCCATATTGGACCACATATTTCACCTTCTTCAAATCATCCCCATTGGCACCCTTCAGCAAAATCTGAGACAAGAAGCAATCAGTCAATTTAAATTCTTTTCACAACTTTCATCTGCAAAATGACAGTCCCAAAAATAACTTCAAAGGAGAAGCTAGGGTAATCTACAAGGATACTGCCATACACTCAAAGCACCTCCAGGCACTGGGGAACCCAGATTGCATATATCAAAACTTAGTTCAACTAACCTTCTTGCATACTGCACCGCAGTCTCTGCTGCATTATATTTCTAATTTCTCTAAGTAATTATTTTGGTGAAAATATCACCAACAGAAAGCCCCTAGACTCCATGCACAAGGTTTAAACAATAATGCACCATTGGAACTCGAAAGTCCAGAACATTGCAAAACGAATTTAACACCTATGTACTAATGTATGATGTCTACAAATAATACAGAACTTACAGTACATCCCAAAGGCTTTGGACAACCGTCGAAGAACATTAGAGTCTTTGCCAATCTCTTTCCACCTTGTCCTGCACTGCCATGCTCCTCAAGAAATTTCTCCACACGAAACGTATCACAATAGCCAAGTTTATGCGATGTGAGATGATCAATTGACGGGACTATTTGTGCACCAGTACAGCGGGCTATACGCTCTAAAAGCGGTTTCTTGATATTCAGAACAAGTGATATGTCTTTAGCAAGAAGGTACTCTTGTGCATATCGGGATACTGACTTCTCTACCAGAAGAACATTTGGGTGATGAGCATCAATCTTGGCAACTGCCATCTTCAAATGGTCCATTTCCTAAAAAGAAGAGTCAATCCCATTAAAACAAATCGCAACCATTATTGCTTTAAGGCACTGCAAAAAGTCAGTGACTAAATGAATATCTACTGGGTTTTGATTCCCTATTAGAACCAACAGACTCAAAGCTATAGTTTAGAGAGCCTAAAGAAGAGGAAAAAGTAAGCAATTTAAACCTGCTGCAACAGAGTATCAACACTTGATAAGTGGTTAGCAACACGCTGATACTCCAAAGCTCCTCCAAGGATTAGAAAACGTGGTTTATCTATTTTTGATGTCATTCGCCGATGAGCCACGTTTTTCTTACAAACAACTCCTTTAACCACCATACTAAACAAAACGACATCAGGAATACCATGAGTAAAATATAAATTGGTTTATAGCAACAAAACCACAAAAAAACTTAATAAAGCCTTCCAAAGATTACGTGCAGACAGTGAAGGTGCAACACAATTTCCATTCAACATTCCAATCTATCCAAGTCATAACTTTCATTTTACTAGTGATAAAGGAAACTACTCTTCATCTCTTGCTCCCTCGTATAAACACAAACTTCAATGAGACTCATTTCCATATTGTAGCATGCAGAGTTGCAACTGATAGCTGACCGAAGAAGTAAAGGACAAACGGATGCCAGAAAGCACTTGAAGAACGTTGTCAGAAGCAAACAAACACATAAAGCCACATTAATCTTCCAAGAAGAAGACAAGAATCTGAAAAGTCCATTGAACACAATGGAACTACTGTCTTCTACGAAAAAATGTTCCCATAACAAGATCTATACAGAACTAATATTGCAACAATTAATTACATTCATAAGCTAGTGAGTTTAATTTTATAAGCAAAAAAGAGCCAAATCTTCATAAAACTTAGTATAAAGTCAATTATTGGATATAATAAACGTCCAATCAAATAAAGGATTAATTAGTTCATAAAAGCTCAAAATTATTAACCATTGTGGAACTTGTCCATACAAGGAGCGACTCTGAGTATATAACAGCATTCATGGATGAATCCATTGGCAAGTCCTCAAATAAGTCTAACAACATTACCTCTCACTGCAACGACCACAAGCTATGCATTTAACCTTCACGTATCCCCCAGGATCCATCCCTCCACCCTTGCTTGTATCAGGTTTAAGAAGGGTGGCAGCTTCCCATGACAAAGATGTAACTATTTGCAACCAACTCTCTCGGTCATTTTCGTCACCCACAGGTAGGTTTTCATCTTGCAAAAGTTGGGCCACCAAAGCTCTAAAATGCCCTTCTACCACATTCTTCATGGCTTTCCTGTGCTCTTCACTCGACTTATCTCTACTGCGGTACTCCCCACTACCATAGCTGTTTGAAGAGTGCAGATATCCCCATTCCCCCTTTCCCCCCACCTCCTCCTCATCGTCAAATAAAATAGCTTCTCTCTCATCCTCTTCATTTTCTGGTTCAGGAGGGATCCACAGTAACCACTCATTCTCATAATCGACAGGTTCATAATCAGTAGCCTCCTTGTCATACAAAGGAGCTTCACACTCATCACTGTTCTCACCTTTATGTACTTCTTCCTGAAGTTCCTTGATCTTTTCTACACCATGTGAATCAAAATTCTCATGTAACTGTGAACTTAAACTTGTTCTGTGGATGTTATCTCTATCACGATCCACTTCGTGTGATCCATAGGTGTGATCAATTTCGTACAAATTTACAGCACCATAATAATCATTGGCTTGCAAGTAATGTCTCATTTCTGAATCTGAGGGATAAAAACGATAGTCATCATCCTCATCATCATTCCTGGCATAAAAGAATAAGAAAGCAATAATTAACAAAGTGAGTATCAACTAAAGTGACAGTCAATTAGCATTAGCAAATTAAGATAAACATTAAGTCACCAAGCAGTCTCATTTTGACACGCTATCATGTCTCAACAAACAGATGTTTCCTCTCCCTTCCACATTCTCCTCTTATCCACACATAAAAAAGCATTAAACAACAACATTCATATAAATGTGAAGAACTTTAAGGTTAAATGTTCAATGATTGACAATGTTATTGTGTCCTTCTCAACAAAGTAAATTGTGCAACAAAAGACATACCTATTCATGCTGAAGTCCAATTGGTTAGGAACAGAATTAACCACTGCAGCAGCAGTAGGATTTGTGTTCCTTCGAGATGTTATGTTCTCTTGGTCTACAGTAAGAGGATCCACTAGCTCAGACTGTCGAGGACTAGTGGAAGAAGTGTATGGCACATGCAGGTAGGGTCCAGTTGAGTAAGAAGTTGAACCAACAGTGCCACTACTACTGTTACAATTACAGCTGGACTTGGTGCTGGCCAAGCTCGTAGCAGACGGTGACGAACTGAGACTAGGACTGGACACATGTGGGGTCCCGTTATCAATGGCTACTATGCTCAGTTCCCATTGCTTAAAGCAATAACTACAAACCCTAATCCTCTCTAAATCTTCAAGACCAGTCCTTGACTCATCAAATGAGGCAGGAACTGTGTTTGCAGTACACGTGGCACAGAAGACTAGTCCACAAACTCGACAATGATGCCGACGGTTAAATACAGTGAATTGTGAATCACATTCATAGCATACCCTACAGCTCTGATCGGGCATCCAAAAGTCCCTCGACACATTCGCTGGCTCACACCTGTGAGGTATCCAAGATTTCACTACGTCTAGCAACTTGGACACTTTGTTGTCCGGGATGCCCATTGGCAATGGTGGTCCCACCCGAGCCTTCTCATTATGACACAGTCATTAGCCAATCTCTCAAGTTCTCCAGAAGTTAAATTCAAAGTCCTGACAATGATCAACTATAAAAAAAAATTAACAAATTGCAAACTAACAAATAAAACCGGAATATATATGTAATGTAAACACAAAATATCCACTTCATTGCTGAGAGCACACAAATCATAAATTGAAATCCAATCACAAAATGAAGCTTCAATTGTCATTACTGATTTACAGCTACATTTGATTTTTGAGCCACACAACAAATACCAAAGTGTAAATAACTATTACGTAATGTTTGCTATCACAGACTAAGAGCTTCAGAATTGGAAATGTGCAGGAGTTGACACGAAAATTCCTTAACACAGTCTTAGAGCACTTGAAGCATTAGTTCATATTTACACAACTTCCTCTCAATATTTAATCGAATCGCAAAACATTCTAATCGTCAATCAACAATAAATTAGTATATTCACTTGAATATCAAATGAAGATGACCCTACCACTACAAAATCCGCATCTAATTTTAACACCTACAACATTATAATATCCAAAATTCTTTTGACAGTAAAATTACCTGGCTTAGAAGCCAAAAATTCTTTCATGAACTTGTAGCACTTACTGGCAGCGGACCAAATCTTCACTGCAAAATGCATTAATCAGTAAAATAAAACAGAAACGAATACATGCAACTAACAATAAATTCTTCCACTAAAACATTCATAACAATATGAAATTGCAATTAGGGAAAAAAAACACTTCAATTACCATAAACAACCGCAATCAGACTCTTCTTGACACCGTTAAAGAAGTTAAAATAAATTATTCATTAACCTGATTAAACAAAACTGATTTTTTTGAAAAATTTATTATATCATATGATAATACCACTAGTTACATATAGAAAAGGGAGAGAAACGACGACCGAAAACGGCACCTATAAATTTCACGCGCTTTTTGTATACACAAATTATAGTCGGTTAATATTTCGTGAACCAAGAAAATCAATTTCTACCTCCTTTCTCCTCGTCCTTGTTCTGCTTAGTCTTTGCTGTGTTGCTCTGTTTCGGCTTCTGTTGTCTGTTTTTTAGTTTTGGTCATTCGCTTTCTGGTTGGTTTGCAAGCATTTTTCCTGTGCACACGAAAGGGGCACTCTCCCTAGCCGCATGCGTACTGATAATTTATTGATTATATACCATTAATAAATAAATAAATAATGATATTAATGATAAATAATAGATTTTTTTTCTTCTTTAACAGAGTAGATTTGTTATCTTATCGTATAGTTGACTGATTTTTCTTTCCTAAGATAACGGATAATTTTTAGATTTTATATATGATTTTTTATTGCAATTAAATAATTCTTATATTTGACATACCATTTTGTTTTATTGAAGTTTTAACACTTCTCTTAAGAAATATCTCATAACCCCCTATACTTATAGTAATAATGATTTATATTCAAATATTATAATTATATACAATCAAATCCTAATATATCTTCCCATTAATTTTCATAGTATGAATTATTTTTAAAATTTTAATTATGTATAAATAAATATCAATAATTCCTATTATTTTTTATTTTATAAAAAATTTTAAATGCATACATCAATAACATTATTTTACAAATATAACACTTAAATAAAAAAATTATTTTATTTAAAATATTAAAACATAAATAAATCATAAGATAAGATTAGATTATAGCTATAACAACTAAATTAATTAGAATATTTTTAATTAAAAATAAATAAATAAATAAACAAAATAAACCCATGAAAAGACATGGATTTAACTATGTTAAATTATTTCATAGTTCCTGATAATCTATTAACATAAAATACTATTATATTATATATAAAGAAATTCAAATATAAAAGAGGTTTGTTTAAGAAGGATAATAATCCATTATAAATTTTGTTATAGAAAGTTTGTATTTTATACTAGTAAATTTATAGAAAAATTAAGTTTTTAATAATTTATTAAAATAAAATATTATTATTTTATATGTAAAAAATTCAAATCTAAAAAGACTTTTGTTTAAGATAATAATATTACTTTATAATTTTTTTAAATTGTTTTATAGAAAGTTTATATTGTTATACTACTCGTAAATTTGTAAAAATAATCTTAAATTATATGAATTAAACTATGTTCCATATTTTGATAGTACATCAAAATTAAATACTTTTTAAAAAATAAAATTTTCAAAAATATAGAAATAACAATAATTTATTTTAAAAGTCACAAAATAATTTCATAATGCAGGTTTATATATTTTTTTTAATTTTTTTTATATTTCATATAATAATATAATTTGTAAAACAATTTTTATTTAATGCATTTATTTTAACTTTTTACTATAAATGTGAAAAAAAATTGTGTAAGAACTATTGAACAATAATTAGATTTTTAATATGATCTAAAAAACAAATAAAAAGGTAGAGGTTAAAATAAAATTTTAAGCTACTAAAGGCATATTTAGTGTAATATACTAAACTATATTAGCATTATTCTTAATATAATACATTAAATTATATTGAAATAAATAGACTAGATCAATAAATTATTATTTAAATTATTTTTGTCTTTAACTTTATTTATTTTTCATGCCATAGTAAAAAATATTTATTAATTGTATATTTGTATATTATATATTGTTGTTTATAATAATTAATATTATTTTTAATAAATTATTAAATTTGTATTTTAATATGAGGTTTGACCTTTCTAGTTTTTTAATAATAATAATGAATATATTTTTATAAATTATTTAGGAACATAAATATTATTTTATACTTGCATTAACTTATTCACAAACTCTTGTAAACAGATAAATTTGGTCAAAGATAACTTAAATGATATATTTATAAAAATTACATTATGAGTTTTAATTTTAAAAGTAATAAGGACTCCAATTGATAAAATCATAACAAAGAAATTAATCAAGGGAGTTTAAATGAAATTTCGAAAACATAGGGATACAAATATAATTTTATTTATATTTCGGGGGTGAATCTATTATTTACCTACTTATCTGTTTTTAGCTGTCATCGTCAGTTTACTTTATCGTGATCCGTCACGTTTTCAACCAATCGTGCTTTGACTCTCCTTACAAAATTACTAGAAATTTTGGTCTGCACGTAACCGTCGCCGTTTTATTGATTATTAATTGTTTAATCAAAATTTGGTATTAATTAGTTAAATATTCATAACAAATTTAAATTAATTAATTCCTTCTTTCTTCTAATCTGAGAAGTAATAAAATTAGTTTTTAATTCTAATTAAAATCACGAAATTAAACTTCCAAATTAAAAGTAAGCAAAAATGGACAACAAATACACTTGGTGCATTGAAATTTTATGTGATAATACTTTGTTTTACAGTATTACTTTGGTATAAATTTTTTTCACATATAACATGACATAATTATATTATTATTATTATATAATTTATTTTGGATAATTTTATTTACATGCTAAAATTTAATCTTACACTCATACTTCAATAAAATAATTTATTACAAAAATATCTTTAATATAAATTATTATTAAAAATAATGTAACATAAACATATAAAATACCTTACTCTTAACCAAGGGCGGAATCAGAAATCTATATTAGGGGGAGGTCAAAGTTAAAAATAAATATACTGATATAAAGTATAAAAATTAATAAATTATATTATCATAATTAAAAATAAACATTCGTTATTAATAAAAAGTGAAAATACATTCTAATATATCAAAGAAGAACGCATTACTCTTTTAAATCATGAAAATTATCAATAATTAATTTTACAAAAAAAATCTGTAATTAAAATATATATTAAACTTTTTACTCATATACAAATACAATCAATTAAATGAGCAAGAGTTTTTTTTTAACTGATACAACTAATTCAAAAAAAATCAAACATATAACAATTTTAATAATAGACATTTAATCAGACCATTATCCAGATCTTCTGGATGCCGTCACTTAAATTTACTGATACATCAATTATCAAAGACATATAAAAAATTATTAGTTCAAAACAAAAAATTTATTTTAAAATCATAAAATTATAAACACTCAAATTAAAATTATTTAAAGGAAACTTACTTTCAATTTTTTTATTTTTTTCAAAATTCTCTTAATTTTTAATTAAAATTTTCCCTTATTTTGATAAATTTTTCCTTTTTAACTTGATTTTTTATGTTTATTTTCTTCAAAATATAAGAGTTGGGTTTCAAATTTTAATTTAATATTTATTTTTAATAAAAAGTATAGGTTCGGATGGTTAGGAGAAAAAGAAAGGGAGAGAAAAATATAAATAAATTGAAAACCTTTTTTATACTTGACTAACTAAATTTGAAATTTAAAATTATTATTTATTTTTATTATTTATTTTTTTATTTATTTAAGTTAATTAAAATATTAAAAATAAATTTTTTTCATGAATTTGACTTGATTATAAATAATAAAATATTTTAGTTACTATCTTATAATATGTCTACAATTTAATATTAATTTTTATAATATTAAAATTTTTATTTATTATTAGTAATTATATTTTATGTTATTATATA
>JAVXUL010118415.1:0-17170 GCA_035590515.1 Trichilia minutiflora | reverse complement strand
ATTTATTTTGTATGATTATTTATATTTTTAAAATTAATTTGGTAGTTTTTAAAATTTTTTGATTAAAATATAAGTTTTTTAAAATTTATTTAAAAAATAAAAGTTAAATTATAAGAATTATAAGAATTTTATTTTTTTTTAATTTTTTTTTTAAATTAATATATAATTTAAATTGAGTATCGATTTAATTTAAATAAGAGACTAAAAAATTAATTTTTTATTTAAATTAAATTGAATATGAAATAAGAAGCCTGAAAAAAATATATTTGGAAAAAATATAAAAGATTATAGATAAAATCAGGGACTCATCTATCTCGCAATATCTTCCAAACTAACTGGATAGAGAATCTCCGAGTGACCGTCCAAACTACGCTCCGTTATCATAAAACGAGTAATTCAATCGAACATTCTGTATGCTCATAGAAGAACTTCATTAATGTCGAACTCAGACCCAACGATTCCAAGAACAGTCTGCTGCATCGGCGATATTCACGGCTACTTAAAAAAGCTTCAAAATCTCTGGATCAATCTTGAAACCCTCATCGACCCATCAGACTTCAACTCGGCTCTCATCATTTTCTTGGGTGATTACTGCGATCGAGGTCCAAACACGCGCGAAGTAATTGATTTCTTAATTTCTTTACCCATAAAATACCCAAATCAAAAACATGTTTTCCTGTCCGGAAATCACGACCTGGCGTTCGCGGCCTTTGTAGGAGTCTTGCCGGACCCGGCTGACGGCTCGGATTTTAAGGAGGGGTGGAAAGGGTACGAGCAGAATGAACCGAGAGAAGGGTGGTTTAATGGTGATGGGTATGAGAGAATGCATTTGCAAGGAAGGAGATGGGGTGGGAAAATTACAGTTAAGTTTAATGCTGTTAAAGGGACTGAATATAAGGGTTCCATTTATGATGCTGGTCCAACTTTTGAGTCTTATGGTGTTCCTCATGGATCAGCTGGTATGATTGCGATTTGTCTTTTTTTCATGTAAAATGTTGTGTTTTCTCTTTTATATAACATGAGTCCACCTGAATTTTTGAATGATATTGTTTATTATATTCCAATTCATTGATTGGTATTGTAACTTTTATATTTAAGCTAGGGTCAGGGGACAGTACTTCTTGCTTTTATGATTGCACACGGGGTTTTAATTAGTGTTATGTCTGATGATTTTATGGGCAATTGACAGCTTGTGGTTGGTTACTATTGTTGTTTAATAGACTAGAACGGTTGCTGGGGTGGTTGTGTATGTTTTTATTGTTTTGTAGTTTTATGTTGTGTTTAATTGGGGTGATTCTTGGTTGTTCTATCCAAATGCTTGATAAATAAGATTCTTTATAGTTAATGAATCTTAGATTATTACAGGTAAAGAGAATCAGTATTTTGTTATCATTTTTGATGGATTGTTGTGTTTTAGTAATAAGAAGTATGTTTTTGCTGTTGTAATTTTCAAAGTAAAAGAGTGATTCTTGTTTACAGATTTGGTTAAGGCAGTTCCCGATGACCACAAGAAATTTCTGGCTGATATGGTTTGGGTCCATGAAGAGGTAAGGCTTGTTCTCTCTGCTGTTCTTATCCTTACATTCACAAGCCTAGTAGTTATGTGGTTTATGATTAAAAATTTAAACTATATGCATATGAGTAATATAGAGATCCAAGTGATGATCAGGCTTTCATTGATTGGACAATAAGATGGGGTAATTAGTCATTTTGAAAATTGTAAAATTTACCTTCCAGTTGATGAAAATTGCATCTTCACTTCGTATACAAGTTGGGATAATTACTTGGGATTGCTAGCATTACACTATACATATCCCTAGTAGTTAGATGACGTGAATTCTTTAACTGCTTTTTCTGCATTCCCTTGAACAATAAAATAAAAACTGTCTGCTTTTTTGTTTTTACTGTCGGAAGAGATTTTGAAGCCTGTATATTTTGTTAAGCCGCATTTTCTTTTTTCAGGATGATGTTTGTGTGGAGACTGATGATGGAATTAAACACTGTAAATTGATTGCTGTTCATGCTGGTTTAGAGAAAGGGAAAAATGTTGATGAACAGTTAAAATTTTTGAAAGCAAAGGATACACGAGTGCCCAAGGTAGAAGCACTCAGTGGCCGGAAAAATGTATGGGATACACCAAAGGTGATAGCTTATTTGTACTTGTGGAGCATCTCAAAATAATGCTTTTTACCTTTTGGTTGCAATATTAATCATAGATATGTACCTTTTAGCTGATATACAATTAAATCGCACTTGTGATATGAAATCAAATCCTAAATTTATCTTGTATTGTATCTCACAGGAACTAACTGAGAAACCCACGATTGTGGTAAGTGGTCACCACGGTAAACTTCATGTTGATGGCCTTAGGCTTATTATTGATGAAGGTGGAGGACTAGAGGATAATCCAGTGGCTGCAATGGTGCTCCCCTCAATGAAGATTGTCCGAGATACTGATAATTTGGCAAAATAGGTTTGATGTCTGATAGATGGTCGTAATGAAGCAATTATATGCTTTAATTTTATCAAAGCATGTTGCATTTTTCATTTTCATTCATTTTCACTTATTATATATATCAATTACATGCAGGCTAAGGCCATGGATGGCCTTGAATCTACTTCTTATATCATTCACATGTTGACTTGTTTTAAATTAAGCTGGTGTTGGCTAATGCGAACAAATTTGCTAATGCTTTGTTTCACTGAAGTCGCAATGCATTAAGCTATTGTTAATGATTCTGGAACGAAGTTTTGTTTGAGGCAAAATCATAATTGATAAGTCTAAGCAGTTGCCAAGAATAATTTGGCCTTAGCGGCTTGGTAGATTGCCAAATAGCTACAGATCGGAGAAATTAGTACCAAAAATGGGTCTTTAAGCATTAATTGAACAGAGATATTGGCTTTAGAAATAACTACCAAGATGTAGTAATATTGATGTTAGAGAGTATACACACTTAAAAGGGATGTTAAAGTTAGATTATAAGATGCTTGAGCTATAATATAAAGATTTTTTTTTTCAATTTTATAATTTATGGATTTGGTTTGTGTTTAGACTTTGACGACATGATTGATATTAAAGTGTTGTGGCTAAGTAACTGTTTTTTTTTTTGTTATTTTTCAAGGGTGTTATAAGATGAATGGTTCCTATTGGTAAAAGTTTGTTTAACACTTTTTTTAATTTTTTATTAATGTTTACTGATTATTGTATCAACAATATCAATATTACTGATTTATTCTTTACTAATAAATCTGGCATTGTATTTTTTAGTATAACACTTCTGAAACTCCCCCAATAAATAAATAAGTGCTAATGTTCCCACTCGGAAAAAAAAAAAGCCAATACAAATTTAATTTGGCTGAACTTAAAATATAGAATATGGTCGACTAAATTTTAGCATTTTGCCTGCGGGAAATCAAACAAGGCCAGACCTATAGAAGGACTACTTGCCTTTTATCTGCAAAATTTTGCAGACAATATAAAAAAATATTGGCAACTTAAATTTATAAAATAGGTTTCTTTTTTTAATATCCTTTGGACTCTCCAATTCAGAAGTTTACATTTTGCCTCTTACTTTGTAAATTAATTTTAAGAGTTTGCCATTTTTAACTTTATTATTTTGTTTGTGATTTGACATATAAAACTTCACTATTTAAATTTATAAAATACATATATATTAAAATGACATTTAGATCCCTGTAATTTAATTAAAAAATATTTTAATCGCACTAAGTGAAAAAATATTTATTTCATCTATGTCGACAAGTTAGACATTTTTAGACATTTTTCATACTTCACTGTAAAAATAGAATTTCTCATAGAATAAATTGTAAATTTTAGAAGTTACTAATAGTAATTAAATTAGTTGAACAGAAAAATATCAAAATGTCATACTCTCGTCTATGGGGTTTGTACACGATAACTGTCGTAAAATTTTAAGATATATTTTAATATTCAGAATATAATTTGAGAACATGTGACATAATATTTGTGATACCTAATTTCAAAATAGTATAAAATCCAATCATAAAATAAATAATCAATTTAACTTATTTCATATCAACATTTATCAATCACAATAAAACTTTTTCAAAATAGCTCACGTATATCTTTTACCAAGCATCGTTTTAATTATTAAAAACCTTTGAAATTAAGTTATAACTATTTTATGTCTTCAATGAAAATATAAATCTTTTATTTAAATACAATTTAATGGACTTAACTATTAAATTTGTGACTTGAGTACTAGAATATATTTGAAATTTAAGTCTTTATGATCCCACCACCATTAGAATTGATCACCCACGCTTGTGCTCGCCTGTAACAAAAAGACGAGGAGGGTAAGTGTATAAAAGTTTATTATGTGAATGAATAAATAAGAAAATATATATTTAAAATAATATATATATATATATATATAAAAGTCTAATGATATTTAGTTAAAAGGATTTAGTTGAACAAAACATAAAAACATAACAAGTTTTAATGCATTTAAAATCATGACTTATTTTATTTGAAAATCATTGGATTATTTGTCCTTTTCAGTGATTACCCTAGTCAAGAGTAATCCTTCATGTCAATAAATTTTTCTATGCATATGAAAACAAATAATCATTATAATAAAGTATTCTTTATGTTGAAAATAATTAATATATGGTATGTTATATAAAAACTATGTCTACTACTGATGTTAGCCTAGATTAATCGCGTGGTGATATCCTTAATTATTGTCAATATTTCTTATTAATATATTAACTTTGTATCACACTGATACCAACCTCTTTTTTTATACTTGTCTTATCTGTGGTTCACTTACCTAAGTGGCCTTTACTTAAATTTGCCCTAACCCCCAGGTTACCACTTAGTCTACTCACTTAGTTTACTTAAATTCATTTAGACTATCACACTATAATTATAATCTATCATACAATCCTGGTTCACTGGCCATATCACCCATGCAATAATAATCATCAAATTCAAAACAAAAGCACACATGATATAGTCATCATAAAATCAAATGATCATTTGTAAAACCAACAATGTTACACAATCATTTGCCTATCATTCATTTTTAAAATAATCACTAAATCAAAGTTGACCTTATGGCCTCATATATTTATTTATTTATTTAAAACAAAAGATATAAAGCAAATAATCCTAATTACATCAATATCAATAACTACATTAATATTTATATCCCAAATGATATTATTAAACCTATATATAGTAATTATGTTTACTAATCTGAATTTCCTAACTGACATTTAACTATAAAACTCAAATCTATTTTTGGCCATTAAATCAAATTTCAGTAAAGAAATCCTAGGTCAAACTCTTAACAATATTCATAAATAATTCACACTCAATTCGTTTTTCCTACTTACTGTCGACTATGATTTCTACAAAACAAAATCTAGTTTCCTACAATTCCCTATTCAATTTACTCATTCTATGCCCTAAACAATATATTTTAATATAATTTATTAAAATTAAACTTATATTCATAAAAACCTTAATTGCATAGTAAATTTTAATTGTACAGTAATCCTAAATTTCTAAATTCAATTTAATATGAAATTAATACTTGAAATTGGGTTGAAAATCTTTCCAAGATATCGGTTTAGGCTTGGGAAAGTTTTAATTTCTTCCAATTTTTCAAATCTTAAAATTAGGTGAAAATCTTAGTTTGCTCTTGTTTGATTTCCTTGTCTCAATCAATAAAACAAGGCTCATAGTGTGTAGAGGAGGTTGAGTTCTTATCACTTTGAGTAAAAAATATGAATTTAATTGTTGAAAATGGAAGAAATGAGAAGAAGAAGAAAGTTGTTTCAAGCCAAGGAAGAGAAAGGGAAAGAAGAAGAGGAAGAAATGAAAGTATCCTCCCTTGTTGGCCATTATATATATATATATATATATATATATATATATATATGAAATTACAAAAGTGTCCTTGAGAGTATAAAAGAAGAAGATGCCAAAAGGGGTTGAGGTGATTATTTTATAGGAAAAAAGGGGATGTTCGGTGCTAGTTTGCAAAAAGGGTGAGATGATCGAACCAATGATTGGCCCTATAGCCATGCTAGTCATCATCATCATCGTCAAGCTAGATCCGGTGCAATGACGGATGTTAGTCTAGTGGTGAGTTGTGGGCTAGTTGGCCTTTGGTTCCTCACCTTATATTTTACCTTCGTTTCGACACCTACGTTTCTTTATTTTTAACCCTATTTTGACTCTCAACTGAAATATATTTTTACTCTAATTTCTTTCTATTTGATCATCTCTTTATCCTTTTTAAGTATCTAGAATTTTTTGACACATTATTGGTCTCAATTTATATGAAATTCTCACCAAACTTAAATGTTTAGTAGACAACTCGATCAAACCACTTCTAAACTTAATCATTTGTCAATCAAATCTTCTCTAATTTTATTTTAAGCCCCAAATTTATAGAACTTGTTAAAGGAGAAGGCACCTCTATCAAATTCACAAAGATGGTACTACACTAATACTTGCTCACATTAAACAATTTTAACACTTATATTATGGTATTACACTAATATTTCCTCGCATTAGACAATTTTAGCACTTCTCTTTGTCATGGGATGAAATCAGAAGAGGTTAACTAGAACTTGCTTTGAAAGTTAAGTAGAAGTTTCCAATACCAAACATACCCTAACTTGGTATAATCTAGCTAAATACCTGAACTTCCATTTTCTAAATAGCTTGATTGTCTATAAAGAATCTCAAATGGCATATTTCTCATAGCCCCATTTGTTTTTTTTACAAATTATTGTCACTTATCCATAAGCAAGGCTAATTCATCTATCAAATTCTTACTAATAGTCAAAGCTTGAGGAATTGCCTAGTGAAAACAAGATAACTAAACAAAAACAAAAAACAAAGATGAAAAAACTCAAACCACTTATATTTATAGAACATGCAGCTAAAACTCAAAGACTAAAACAAATAAAACTATATTTTCTCAAAACATGGAAAATAAACAAAAATAGAATTAGCAAGTAAATTCATGTTATGCCTATAATAGACAAAGAGAAATTTCCAAGAAGCTTAGTTTGAAAATTGTGTAGAAAGTTAGCCTGCTAAATAAGAGATTCAAAAGTAAAGGACAATTATTGGTGTTTTTTTTAATGAAACAAATAATCTGAACTAGCGGTCAGTCTTCAACCCTAATCCTTGATGAATTTTGTGAAATTACATTAACATTTACAATAAAAGAATCGATTTGAGAGGAAAATTAGGGTTTGTTTGCTTTGTTGCCTAATTGAAAGCTAAAGAGATTCGAGATAAAGAGAGGAAAAAAGAGACAAAGAAAATTTTAAATAAACGGGTTGGCCTATAGGGTTAACCTGTTTAACCTATGGGTCAAACAGATTAAGTCAAATCAGCCCGTAATTAAATGGATTAATTTTATTTAGACCCTAACTTATTTAAATGGTGGGTTAAATGGGCTAATCCATTGACTGTCAATCTATTTGACAACCATGTATAAATATACGAGTGATGGTCAAGATGGAATCCGTGTATTTAATAAATTAGATTAAGAATAATTGTTAACTCTGTCTGAATTGAGTTCCTAGATGAATATCAATAAATGTCTTAAATATAAGTTTATAGTTATAGCACTTTAAATGTCACACAAATGGTTCATAGGGACAAATTTAGGATATATTGATTAATGATTCGTAAATAAATCGATATTAGGATTTTAATATTCTATGAACTTTACTCAATCAGGATTAAACATTGAAAGAACATAATCCACATGGTACGTACAATTAATGAAAGATTTAATAAAAAATTTCTTTATCAAGATTTAAAGACTATGGTGTATTGTTAAATATTAACCAATATCGTTGAGTTTTTAAAAAGTTCGGAGCCAAAGAGTTCAACACATGCTCATAATTAATCCATGGTGAATCTTTATATTCATATCAATATTCTTGTACATTTTGAAGATATGAGAGAGAGTAAATATTATCTATAAAAGATATTCATATAATTTAATATAAATTACACGTCAAATTGATAATAAAAAATATCAAATGACTTAAAATATAATTTTAAAGTAAAATAGTAAAATTTAAATTAAAAAGTTGAGTTTGGAGTAAAAAATTATCATTTTACCCTTAAGAACATATTTATCAAATAAGAATGTTTAATAATTAAGTATTCAATATTTTGGATGAACATTAATATTTATTAATTGATAAATGTTGTTTATTTGATAAATATCCAACTCATTTTTTATTAAATAAAAGGGGCAAATAATGCAATATATATATATATATGGCTTTTATTTATTATTTTCAAGTGATAAGGATGAAAAAGAAGGTAATCACGCCTTCCTCTCTCTCCCTTGTGCAAAAATGATTTCCAAATAATTCAATGATTTAGATTAAAGAGAGTTAATGGTTTTAAGTTTCAAATTTATCAAAGCAACAAGTTAGGAAAGTAATCTATCATAATTCTAACTTATTTTCTTGATATATATATATATATATATATATTGACATATATGAATTCAAACATTAGATATTTGAAAAAATTTTTAATTTATTACATAATTATATCATAGAATCCTTCGACTTGAAAGTCGATCAAACAGTCTCCAAATCAACATAAGGTTAAGATAACTTTTGTGCATCAATAATATACTTATTTAATAGATCACATCAATATTATTATTATTTATAAGTAGATATATTATACCTGTTTTAAGAGAACTCTTTTTTATTCTACTTAACAGGTAAATAAAATATAAAGTGCATCAAGAATTTTTTTTTTTAAATTTTAATTTTATTTGATTCTACCGATTGAAATCAAGGATACAGTATTGATTCACTTAAACTTTAAATAAATATGAAGAAAATATATATTCATTTAATATGTTAAGTTAATTTTTTTTTTTAGAATTAAGAGAAACTCCCAAAACCAACCATGTATAAAGATCGCACTACGACGATATCAAAGATAAGATAAAACTCTTAACTTAATTTTCTTGATATTTCGTAATGAAAGACTTGAAAGTAAAACTCATAACAAATACAAGCATTGGCCTGAGCCCTACCATTAGGCCATCTTTGAAGGGTTTCACATCAAATTATTATTAATTATAAATAAATATATTATAACTATTTTAAAGAAACTCTTTTTATTTACTCTAATTAAGAAATAGAATATAAGGCGCATCAAGATTTTTTCATCCTTTTTTAGAAAATTAAATAAAGTATTTTCGAATTGAAATCTCTAGTTGCTGTCTTGAGCAAGAATGACAATGGGGTGAGTATAAAACTGAGGGTGCTATCCTACCCATTTGAAAATGGCCTCCTTACCCAAGGAAATAATATTAAGATTTATTTCCAATGATAGAATAAGACTGCATAATTTTTTTAGCAAATGCAGGTGAGTGAACATAACATTTCAATTAATAAATAAATAACAGCAATATATAAAATAATAAATAATAAATTTTTTAAAAATTAGATATAATAAAATTATATATTTTTAAATATTTATATTTAGAAATAATAACTTAAAAATAAATAAATTATTTAAAAGTATTTAAATTTATATATTTAGATTTATTTAAATTTTAAATAAAAAAGAAACACTACTAACGTTGAAACGTACTCAGCCATAGAGATTACTAATTTTGTCAGCCAAAGAGATTACTAATTCTGAAAACTACTCCCTTAAAGTAATTACTAATACAGAAAAATACTAAGTTAAAGAAAGATTTTGTTAAAAAATAAGGACTAATTTAAAATATTTGAAAAAAAAATTGTGAACAGAGAAACACCTCACAACTTTATACTTAAAATTTTAAATACCAAATATATTTATTAAAAAAATATATATATCACCTTATACACGTTACACTGCATTTTATTACAGAAGCGACGTGAGAGCGAGAATCATAATATATATAAATATTTAAATTCTTAAAATTTAATTAAAAAATTTATTTTAATTTCATTAATTAAAAAATATTTATTTTCATTTTCATTTGTTTTTTTAACAAAAGTTATTAGGACTAATTTAAAATATTTGCAAAAAGAAATTGTAAACAGAAAAGCTCACCACAAGTTTGTACACATATATAAATATATAAAGGTAAAGAATGTTTAAATTTTTTTAATATTTGATAAAAAATATATTTTAATCATATTAAATTGAAAAATATTTTAATTAACTTTATTTTCTTTTTGTAATCCTGACTTTTGATAATTTTTTTTATAATGAATTTAATTTTACTATTATTATTGAATTTTAAATTTTGTACTTATGTAATAATAAAATTAATTTTTATTGTAAAAGATATGTGAACAGGTATAAAATTAAGTATTTTTTTAAGTTAGTGTATGTTTTGATTTTGTTTTTTTATTCATTAAAAAATATTTTTAATATAAAAAATGTACAATTTAATATCAAAAATTATCTTAAAATACGTTCGGTTATCATATAATGACTAATTCAATCGAACTCTCTATAGGAAATTAATAAAAAATAATCATTATTTATAGTATATATTCAAAAAAAATTATCACAAATTTTTATTTAAAAATAACTCATATCATTATTTTTAGATACAAATACCATTACTTACAACAATTAGTTTAATCCCTTATCCAACGGCATTTTAATATCTAAATCCCATAAATTTTTACTATCTTTTTTAAAATTCTCACATTTAAATCATTGAACTTATAATTTTAGTATAAAGGTTAATATTTTTATTTTTTTGTAATTTTATAAGAGTTAAAGATTATTTTATAACATAAACTATAATGGGAATATGGGATTTGAAAAAAAGATTACGAGAACGATTTACTATTTATACTTTAAAGTTTAAAGAGTGTAGAGTGAATATTTTAAATCCAACTCTAGAATATAAATAGTATTATTTATATTTTAGAGTCAATTTTAGAGCGTAAATAATAAGTATTGTTCACACTTTAAAAAAATAAAATTAGAATATGAATAATACTATTGACACTCTAAAATTGGCTCTAAAATATAGAATAAGGTACTCTATACTTTAAAGTTAGCTCTAAAATATGAATACTATTAATATTTTAGAACCAATTCTAAAATATAGTATCCCACTTTTCACACTTCATCTATACTCTAGAGTTAGATGCTTTATATTTTAAAGTATTACTATTTACACTCAAGAGTATAAACAGTAACACTCTAAAATAAAGAGTATGTTATTTTTCATTCAATATTCTAGAGATAGCTCTAGAGCGTAAATAGTATTATTCATTGTTCATGTTCTAAAACTATCACCTATATTTTAGAGTCAACCATGAACAATATGAGAATTCTTTTTTTCAAATTTTATTGTGTTTTATATTATTAAATAATTTTTAATTCTTATAAAATTAAAAAAAAATAGAAATATTAATTTTTTTATTAAAATTATAAGTTTAATAATTTAGATGTGAGAATTTAAAAAAAGATCTAAAAAATTTGTGAGATTTAAAAATTGAGATATTATTATGAAGTAGAGGATTAAAATAATTGTTATAAATAAAGATGTTTTCATCTAAAAATAACAGTATAAGTCATTTTTAAATAAAAATTTGTTACCAAATTTATTTTTGAATATATTCTATACATATAGTGGTTATTTTGGTTAATTTCCCTCTCCGTATGCTCGTAGATCAACTTCATCAATGTCGAGCGCATACCCCACGATACCACGAACAGTCTGCTGCATCGGCGATATTCATGGCTACTTCTCAAAGCTTCAAAAGCTCTGGATCAATCTCGAAACCCTTATCGACCCGTCAGATTTTAACTCGGCTCTTATCATTTTCTTGGGTGATTACTGCGATCGAGGTCCAAACACCCGCGAAGTAATTGAGTTCTTGATTTCGTTACCCACGAAATACCCAAATCAAAAACATGTTTTCCTGTCCGGAAATCACGACCTGGCGTTTGCGGCCTTTGTCGGAGTCTTGCCGGACCCGGCTGACGGCTCGGATTTTAAGGAGGGGTGGAAAGGGCACGAGCAGAATGAACTGACAGAAGGGTGGTTTACTGGTGATGGGTATGAGAGAATGCATTTGCAAGGAAGGATATGGGGTGGGAAAGTTACCGTTAAATTTGACTCTAAAGGGGTTGAATTTATGGGTTCCGTTTATGATGCTGGTCCAACTTTTGAGTCTTACGGAGTTCCTCATGGATCAGCTGGTATGGTTGCAATTTGTCTACTTTTCCATCTAAAATGTTGTGTTTTCTCTTTCATATAACGTGAGTCCACCTGAATTTTCGAATGATATTGTCTATTATATTCCATTTCATTGATTGGTATTGTAACTTTTATATTTAAGCTAGGATCAGGGGACAGTGCTTCTTGCTTTTGTTATTGCATATGGGGTATTAATTAATGTTATGTCTGATGATTTTATGGGCAACTGACAGCTTGTGGTGGGTTACTATTGTTGTTTAATAGACTAGAATGGTTTCTAGGGTTCTTGTGTATGATTTTATTGTTTTGTAGTTTCTTTGTTGTGTATAATCGGTATGATTCTTGGTTGTTCTATACCAATAGTATACTCTGTTAAATAACATTCTTGGTAGTTAATAAATCTTAGGTTATTACATGTAAAGAGAATCAGTAATTTGTTATCATTTTTTATGGATTGTTGTGTTTTAGCAATAAGAAGTATGTTTTTGCTGTTGTAATTTTCAAACTGAAAGAGAGAATCTTGTTTACAGATTTGGTTAAGGCAGTTCCCGATGACCACAAGAAATTTCTGGCTGATATGGTTTGGGTCCATGAAGAGGCTTGTTCTCTCTGTTGTTCTTATCCTTACATTCACAAGCCTAGTAGTTATATGGTGTATGATTAAAAATATAAACTATATGCATATATAAAGATCCAAGTGATGATGTGGCCGTCATTGATTGGACAATAAGATGGGGTAATTAGTCATTTTGAAAATTGTAAAATGTACCATCCAATTGATGAAAATCACATCATCACTCGGGATACAAGCTGGGATAATTACTTGGGATCGATAGCATTACACTATGCATATACCTAGTAGTTAGATGACGCGAATTCTTGAACTGCTTTTTCAGTGTTCCCTTGAACAATAAGATAAAAACTGTCTGCTTTTTTGTTTTTACTGTCAAAAGAGATTTTCAATCCTGTATGTGAAGCTGCTTTTTCTTTTTTCAGGATGATGTTTGTGTGGAGACTGATGATGGAGTTAAACACTGTAAATTGATTGCTGTGCATGCTGGTTTAGAGGAAGGAAAAAAAGTTGATGAACAGTTAAAATTTTTGAAAGCAAAGGATACACTAATGCCCAAGGTGGAAGCACTCAGTGGCCGAAAAAATGTATGGGATATACCGAAGGTGATGGCTTATTCCTAGTTGCGGAGCATCTTACCACAATGCTTTGTATCTTTTGGGTGCAATATTAGTCGTAAATATGTACCTTTTAGCAGATATACAATTACATCACACTTGTGATATGAAATCAAATCCTAAATTTATCTTGTATTGTATCTCGCAGGAACTAACTGAGAAACCCACAATTGTGGTAAGTGGTCACCACGGTAAACTTCACATTGATAGCCTTAGGTTTATTATTGATGAAGGTGGCGGACTAGATAATAATCCAGTGGCTGCAATTGTGCTCCCCTCAACGAAGATTGTCCGAGATACTGATAATTTGGCAAAATAGGTTTGATGTCTGGTAGATGGTCATAATGAAGGAATTATATGCTTTAATTTTATCAAAGCACGTTGCATTTTTCATTTTCACTCATTTAACACTTAAGGAATATATATCAATTACATGCAGGCCAAGGCTATGGATGTGCTTGAATCTATTTCTTATAGCATTCGCATGTTGATTCGTTTTAAATTAAGCTGGGTTAATGTGAACACATTTGCTAATGCTTTGTTTCACTGAAGTCGCAATGCATTAAGCTATTGTTAATGATTCTGGAACAAGATTTTAGTATTTTGGCTACGGGAGATCAAAAAAGATCAGATCTATAATAAGATTTATAAAATTTTTCTCTTAATTTATCTACAAAATTTTTCAGATCATATACAAAAATATTGGCAACTTAAATTTATAAAATAGTTTATTTTTTTAATATCCTTTAGACTCTAAATTAGAAGTTTACATTTTGTCTCTTAATTTGTAATTAATTTTAAGAGTTTGCCTTTTTTAACTTTGCTATTTTGTCTGTGATTTGACATATTCAACTTCACTGTTTAAATTTAAAAATACATATACATATCTATATTAGTAGTTAAAATAAAAGTAAATGACAATTAGGCCTTTATAATTTGGTTAAAAATATATTTTAATTTCTCTAAATAAAAAAATATTTATTTTCATCTTTGTTGACTGGCTAGCCATTTTTAGATATTTTTCATTCTTCATTTAAAAAATTGAATTTGTCATAGTATAAATTGTAAAATTTATAATGAGACTAATAATAATCAAATTAGTTGTATAGAAAAATGTTAAAAATCTACAAATAAAGGTAAAAATGAGTATTTTTTAACCTAATGAGAGTGAAATATTTTTTTTGAATAAATTTTAGGAATTTTAATATTATTTTTTAAATAATAATTTCATTAAAAAAATATTATAACAGTACAACATAACACTATAGCAGTACATCGTAATGCCATAGCAATCCCAAAAAGAACGGTTTATAAATCATTACCTACGAGCGAGAGAGAACTCTACTGCAAGGAACAACTAACGTTGGCTTATACAATCTCTGGTTCTAACTCTTTTCCTCCAATAGTCCCACAATCAAGTTTTCTTTGTATTATTATATAGCCTAGTACAAAATGGAAAGATTTCTAAATTATTTTAAGTGATTAAGGGAATGATTGGCCTAATTGACTTCTATTTAACTTTGAAAGTAGAGTTATGAAAGGTATAGTATTTTATCATTGACAAAAGGGGCTTAATTTTTTTTTTTTATTGATACGACTTTAAATATAATTTTTGTGACAAATATTGAATTACCATATCAAATTTCAAAAGGTATTTGTGAACTTCTTGAAAAGTCATTAAACATATATGTATTTTAGGTCAAATTATAGGTATCTATCATTTCCTCAAGATTTATGGGATTAAATTTTTGTATGAAAGATGCTTTGTGTTTGATGCTCAGAGAAAATGGTTTATTCTATCTTGGATATGGTCCTTGTTGATAGGAGCTTCATTCTCCACCAGTCGTTCTCCAAGTACAAACAAGGCATAAAAGGGGAAGGGGACATAGGGAAGAAAATGAAAGTGATGAGCTGAAAATGACGCTTTCATTCGTCCTAACACCACATCAATTAATATTATCTCCATTCAATTAGTTGCTATTTAAGTTTTAGGTTAATATAGTTTTTTAAATAGAACTTTTTATAATAGTATTGGGGATTTTATCGAGATCCATTCCAGTAGTTCAGGTTCATCTCCACGCCCTTGTTCAAACTTACCACGTGCACATATCCAGCAGGCTCCCTTATATGGTGTCATTCTGAGGATTTGCTCGTGCCAACAGGCAGGTAGCCTAACCGCCTCGGGCACTCTGATCGAGACAATCAGTCAGAGATTTTTCTTCGAAGTTATTTGCTCTCAGCTTGCATTCGGGTCGGAGCCTTCAACGACATGTACCCTCGGAGTCGGGGGGTCGGATCAACGGCCTACTACGCAATAGTCCAGATCTACGGACATTCGGGGTATGCTAGTCCCTGCCCCTCCACCTCCTCGCGACACCAAGGCTACACTCTGCAGCATCAGAATTTCCTGAGAGCCAAGGGACTTCATTCTCGGGAGAACAAGGAGTTCGGCTCAGAGGTACCAACACTCGGGGGCTTGGGGATGACGTGACCAAGAACAGTGTCACAATTCCCCACGCCTTCTAACTTTGCAACAGGTCACCCTGGGCATGTCAGTCATGCAACAACACGTGTCCAGCGATACGCACTCCTAGGCTTATCATATACGACATCCAGTAATCAAGAGATGAAAGGAGAAAAAGAGAGAGATCAGAAGAGGGAGGAATTCAATGAACAATCGGATTCGTGAGAACAACATCGAGAGAAACTCACTGTGAGACATTCTTTGAACCTTTTCAGTGCATACAGGCATCATACTCAGGGATAGAACATTCCATGTCATTCATACGTTTCGTGCATCATTGCTTGCTTGCATGCACACCTATTGCACACACCAAGTAAAACCCTCCCTAACTTAAGCATCAGAGGGTTTTCGCCGAAAAACCGACTTTACCCCTGAGATGCTCTATGTGTTTTGCAGTTCCAAACTCAAGGGCGAGAAGAAGACAAAATCTGCTGGTGCCGGGAGTCATGGACGAGGCCAATTTGTTTCATCAATAGTTGGCGTCGTCTGTGAGAATCGAACGAAAAGCCATCGAAGCACCATTTTTGGTAGAAATGAAAAACGTCAGAAGCTACACAACTAGGAGACACACGACTGAACGTAGGAGCATGGAGGAAGTTTCTGTAGGAGCAGCTACCGTTGTAGAAGGGGCTGAAAGCGTCTTACATGGGATCTCAGAGTATGGGAGCCCCGGTCGAACACCGTCGAGATGCATGCACATGAACCGGGCCATACAAGGGGAACAGATGAAATAACTCAGTTGCTATAGCTGTTCCAAGACAGTGAGCAGCGACATGCAGAGGAGGATAAGCAGATGCAGACGTTGGTTAGAGAGATATCGGAGATGAGAAGGATGATATGGACCAATGTGCGGGGGATAAGAATGCCGAAGGAGAAGGTGGAAAGTAGCTTCCCTCGACCAGAGGCCGTGATAAGGGATGGAGAAGGAGTCAGGAGTCAACCTAGAGCCCAAAGGTATACGGCTGCGAAGAAAGGGAAGGATAAGGTTGTAGTGGACTCCGGTTTGAAGGGGGTGGGGGTAAAAGATACATGCATGTCCCCCGTTGTCTAGGAAAGGTGTCGCCGTGGGTCTACAAGGGTATCCCGGAATCTAGATACAGTCCAGGAAATACCTGATGACAGAACTCGCCTCCGAATGACACGAGAACGCTTTTGGAGCAGAGACGGAGGTGGGAACGTGAAGCACTGGGACAGGAGAATCTGCATCGAGAGCGAGAGTGGGAGATTGACACCAAGGACAAAG
>JAVXUL010118376.1:0-17173 GCA_035590515.1 Trichilia minutiflora | reverse complement strand
TTTTTGAGAATTTAGAAATAAACAGCTAATTGGGGTACTAAGAGGAAGGCTCGACTAATGCCCAGGGGTTTTAGGGCTATAAAGCTAACCATAATACTAGAGGAGGCTCGACTAGTGCCCAGGGATTTTAAGGCTAAGCAGTTAACCGGGGCATTAGGAGGAAGCTCGATTACTGTCAAAGGATTTTAGGGTTATAAAACTAACCATGACACTAGAAGGAGGCTTGACTAGCTCCCGAGGATTTTAGGGTTAAGCAGCAACCAGGACACTAGGAGGAAGCTCGACTAGTGTAAAGGAATTTTAGGGCTATAAAGCTAACCATAACACTAAGAGGAGGCTCGACTAGTGCTCAGGGATTTTAAGGCTAAACAGCCAACAGGGGCACTTGGAGGAAGGCTCGGTTAGTGTACAAGGATTTTAAAGCTAAGCAGCCAATCATAACACTAGAAGAAAGCTCGACTAGTATGATCCTAGGAGAAAGCTTGACTTAGGTGACATTAGGAGAGAGGTCGACTAGGCTCAGGGATTTTTAGGGCTTAAAGTCAATCGTGATTATAGGAGAATGAGTTATCAAGCAAAAAAGATCGAAATCCCTGAGTAAATAGGTTTAATATCAAGCGAAAGTCCTCAAAATCATCGAGCGAATAAGCTTAGTATAAAGCAAAAGTGCTCGATATCAGTGATCTATAGCGAAAAGATAACCGAGAATAAGACAGTATAGTAAAAAATAATAACAAGTCTCGGGTCGGATAAAATCACCTTGTGATAGGAGAGATCACCTTAAGTCAAGGGGAGACAACCCTCAGGGATGACGGGGCTTTCAAGGAATGAGAGGAAAGCTCTTAGAGGATGAGAGGACTCTCAAGGGATGGGAGAGCTCTCGGGAGATGAGAGGGCTCTCGGGGGATGAGAGAAAGGCTTTCAAGGGATGAGAGGGCTCTTGGGGGAAGAGAGAAAGGCTATCAAGGATGAGATGGAGGCTCTCAAGGATGAGAAGGCTCTTAGGGGTCGAGAGGGCTCTCAAGGATGAGAGAAAGGCTCTTAAGGATGAGAGGGGGCTCTCAAGGATGTGAGGGCTCTCAAGGGATGAGAGGAAAGCTCTCAAGGATGAGAAGAAGCCTCTAAAGGATGAGAGGGCTCTCAAGGATAAGAAGATTCTCAGGGGATAAGAAGGCTCTCAAGGATGAGAGAAAGGCTTTCAAGGTCAGAGGGTGGATGAGGAGGAGAACCCCTTAAGGATGAGGGGTTACCTTGGATGAGGGGGAGAGCCCTCAAGAGATGGATGAGGAGGAGAGTCCTCAGAGTTAGGAAGGTACATCCCACAAAACTCCATCTCCATCGGTCATATCGTAAAACCAGATTCCATAATCATTCCGACCAAATTTCTCAAACCTGTTTATGTATTTTGTCGAAAATTTGATAGAATACAAGAAAATCTGCAAGTTCATACCTTTGGGGGTTGTAGTTCACAAACCAAAATCAAAACTGTGGACTGCAAAACTTTCTTCGATTTGGTTGGAAAATAGCCTTTTGTAAACATTCCCCACAGACGACGCTAACTGTTAATGCCAAAAAACGTCCAATGATTTTCGTATACCAAACAACGAAAATCTCCGACGAGTTTCTTACACCAAATAAGGAGTAACTCATGGTAAAGAGTGGCGTTTGGTATTTGTGTTTGTGGTATGTAGCTACCTACGTAGCCCCCTTCTTCTCTTTTCTCCTTCTTTCTCTTCTGGTTCTTCTTCTTCTTCTATTTGGTGGTGGGAGATTAAGCCACACGTAGTTCTTGTTTGAGGGAGGGGATGGTGATTTTATAAGAGAGATGGCGATCTGATATATTACGGTGGTAAGATGATAATCCCAAAGAATCATAAGATGACTGTCATTAAATATATAGGGCCACACCTCAAATCATCCCAAACAATCTCTATTTTTAAAAATAATAATGCAATATATACATTAATTTTTATAATAAACTAATCTATAATTTAATGATTTTAATGATTTTTATTTTCACATAAATATTTATAAGTACTCAATTTTAAATTCAAAAACTAATGTATTATTTTATTAAAATTTAAAATTAAATTATTTTTTAAAATAAAATAATTACTCTTGTTCATATTTAAATTATGATTGTTCACAACATATTAACAACTTGAGTAATATATTACTTGAAAAAAGATTAGTAATTATTTTTTTATATTGTAATTGAATATAAATATAGGCACAAAACTTAAAATCTCAACTTTAAATTTTTATTTTCAATAATTAGTTTTTTCAACGTATTTTTTTGATAAAATTTATCAACCTAAATCTCTTTTTTTTTTTAATTTCAATATTATTATAATATCTATTAATAGAAAGTTGTGATGTGATTACTTAACTATTAGAATTTATTAAAATATTGAATTATAAAATAAAAATTGAGTTATTTAAGTTTAATATTTATATAAATTAAAATAAAAATAAGAATAAGAATAATTTTTAAAAATTGCGTTAATTTAAAAAATTGAGATGAACCAAAACGAATTGAAACTAAAAAGTGCTTCGTTCGATTCGGTCATGCATGACCTTCGATTTGATTTCGATTGTATTTTCAAAAAAATCGAACTTTCGAGACAAAACCGAACCAATCCGAAGAATGCCTGCACATCTGTTTTTGACTGCAATAAGGAGATCGAAAGATGACGTGGCACTCTGGTTTTTTTAGTGCTAACGTGGCCGCACCCTTCCCCACTATTTGGAGGGAGATTTATTTCGTTTTTCCTATTAACGAAGACCTTTCCTCCTACCTCCATGATTGCTCTGTTTCACCAAGCTCGAAAGAGTAGAATTCATGGCAATAATTTCTCTAGCAAACGCCCTTAAAACTTTGTTTTCTATATTGGGCTGTGCGATGGTAGCCACTCTCATTTACACCATCTCCATCGATGGCCTTCCTTTCCGAAAAGAACTTCTCACTCCGTAATATTCTTTCTTCAATCTTACTCTCTCGCTCGTTATGCAGTCAGAACGATGAATTATATTTCCTTTTTCTAAAATGGGTTTTCTTTTCTTAGGTGGATGGCTGCGACTTTGATTGATTTCTACTTCAACGTTGTGCCTTTGGCGGTAATGATTATGGAAAACTGTATGAGGGATTGCTTGTTTCGAGTAATATATGATTAGTTCTATGCCCTAGCAGATTTATGATCGCTACTATTTTATCATGAATTCTGTTGTTATATGTTTTTTTTTTTTTTAAATTTTGTTGGGTTTTAAGTAGCTTTAAAGTAATGCAGCGTGCATTGACTGCTGAAATAATTTTGTGATTGCTCGCTGCTTCGTTGATGAAGTATTGTGAGTCCTCATAGGCATTTTGATTTTATCAGACATGGGTTTTGTACAAGGAATCAAATTGGATTAGTGCAACACTATGGGTAATTCTACTTGTATGCTTTGGCAGGTATGCTTTTTTATCTCCTTCAAACTTCTGGTAGAGCCTAAATATGAATATTGGGAACTTATCTTGTGAATTTATATTTTGATTTCTCTTAGGATTAATGCTTCTATTATTTGATTTTTCTTCTTTTTGATACATTGTTTTTGACTCACGAAAGTAGTATAGACCATCTATTCATTATGTCCTCGTGATAGGCATGTGAGAAATAGAAATGACTCTTTGATGTTTATTAATTGGTACCCTAATTGTGATTGATTGCATGAAGTGTAATTAGTACATATTTAGTATTTGTAGGGTACCTGAATCAACCCTGTGTTGCCATGCGACATTTAGAACTTCACATTCTCTCATTTTTCTTTCTTCTGTATTTCTTCTAATCATAAAGTTGCTTGAGATTGTAAGACGTTTTTCATTATTGTTTTCATTTGGCTTTTATAGATTGCTACTTCACATTTTGGTGCGAAATTTACCTTCATTGGATAATTATTGCTAGTTTAATGGAATCAACATGCGAAAGATGGAAGTAACCCTTGACTTTATTCCATACTTAAAATGTAATATCTTGTGTTGTTAATATTTGCTATTGACAAACTCTGAATTTTGTGTGCTTTAAATATGATAAATTTCCATCCATGTTACTGTCAGTTGCAATGCAAAATGATGCTTTCTTATCAGATCTCTTGATTTACAATTAACAAATCATAATGATTCTTCATTCTTTTTTTTTCTTTTACCCTTTCCCCAGCATAACTACATGTGGTTACATTTTCATCCAATTCGCTAAGTTGTCACCTCAAGAAGCTTTAGAAGATCCCATATACCATGTTTTGTTGCGGCATACAAGCAAGTATGTACAAAGACCTTCAGATATATTGTATGTGGTTATGCTTTGGAATTTAACTGATAAATAAAGTTTAATCGGAGTGTTTTTCACAAAAGTTTATCTTGAGGGGTCAAGGCTTGAAACATTTCATGGAATTATCTGACTAAAAATGTCATTAACCGATAATTCATTTCTAATGTGGTATGCTTATTTTTTATGAACAAATACTTGCTTCAGTGCTGTAACCTCTAATAACTTTTAATTTTAATTTTACATTATTCATAAGGGTGGAACAGTGATTACATGTATTTTTACCTGGTATGAGATCCTTGGTACTAGCAACCTCCTGTTCAATTTTGATCTCATGTATGTGGTGCATAAATCCACTTGAATAATAGCAACACATCATTTGCCTTGTATGGCCCACATGGAATAGATTAAAGGTATCGTTTACTATTGCTCATAAGCTGCAAAATTTGTGTGTTTTCTCAAGTATAGAACCATGATAATAGTTTATTGTTTCTAGTTATTCTCCGTGTATTTGATTGAATTAAAGGTAAAAACATGGCTTTATTATTCTTTCTAAGAGCATTAGCACGAGCACTTGTTGCCTTACTTTCCCCACTTTTCAACCTTCTCCCTCTTTCTCAATTGAGTTTCTGTGAAGCTAAGGAATTTCTTTGTGTAGGGATAGCATGGAATATAAAAGGAAACACTCCACTGTTGTAACTGCCAGAATCATTTTTGGCATTTTGGGTGTTTTGATGTTGGGAACTCTGATTTATACACTCCTGACTGATGGGTCTCCTTTCCGCAAAGAGCTCTTAACTCCGTAATTTTTCCTTAACTTTATATGTTTTGTTTCCATTTGCTTGAGCTTCTAGTATGCTTTTTCAGTTTGAAAAGCAGTATTACTGGTTCTAAAGATTCTAACAGCAACCTCAATAGCGTTTGTTTTCCTTATGATGAATTATTATGCCAATAATTTTCTTGTATAAGCTGTATTTTCTTTCTGCTTGAAGACAACCAAATACTATAATTAGATGAAGTTAATTTTTTATTTCCTTGTTTGTGAATCTAACGGGTTGCTAAATTGTCGGCAGGTGGCTGAATGCAACACTAATTGATTTCTACATCAATGTTGTCCCTCTTTCAGTATGTTTGAATGCTTCTTCTTTGCAAGAACTAGAAACTTCAAAATGATTAATTGTGGAGGATGTGTAACTGGATGATTTTTGAATTTTAGTTATAGTAATTTTAGTATTTCTAGTTGGTTTGTCTGAATGATTTAAATCACTTTCCATAATAATATAAGCAGCGATATGCAGTTTGTAGAATATATGTACAATATATGAATTTATTTGTGCATATGAAGAGTTACTTAACTGTAACAAAAACACTTTGGGAAAATGTGTCAAGTCGTCAACCTGGGAGCATTACAATATTTCCAATCAGTTTGATTTTTGTAGAAAACAAGTTTTAGTTAATCAGTAAATTATCTTTGTGTAAATTATTGCAGGTTTGGGTTGCCTACAAAGAATCTAGTTGGTCTGGTGCATTCTTCTGGATAATCCTGTTGATATGTTTTGGGAGGTAATTTCTTTCTCTAAAATTTTAAATAATAGACATTATTAGTCTATCCGCTCTATTTTACAGCCTCTGCTACATGGTTAGCAATTCTTGTCATAATTATGCTTGTATTTGGAAGTTATGATTGTATAAATTTTGTAGTCTAGTGTTGAATCTTGAAATGGAAAAGTCTTGTGGTAAATTGTAAGAGTTATTACCTAGTGGAATTCTTGAAAGGGTAACGAGTATATGGTCCTGATGTTACCCTTTCCTTAGGTGTGACAATGGGCTTATTCAGGATTTTCAAGTGTTGAGTTTTTATGTACAACTGTTGTGAAATGAAATCATTAGTTTTCAAATGAGTAGGCATTTGGTAAACATTAGTTATCAAATAGAAGTGTGCATTTCAGCTATCTGGCAATAGGTTTGTTTATGTCAATCAATAGTTGTGAAGTAAAACCAGATTAATTTGAAGTGTTTACCAAACACTTCAGCTCTTTTGCTTTTAGAATTAACTTCAAAAAACAACTATTACAAAAGGTATCTACTTTATATATGCTTTAATAAGTATAATACCATGGCAATTTGTAATATTGAAATGGAATTAATGTTGAAGGGTTCTTTTACATTTTGATGGTACACCAGTTTAAGGGTTTAATTTGTTGATTGTACGACAATTTTTTTTGAAACTGATTCTGATATTTAATTTTTTTTTTCCATGTTTCAGCATCACCACCAGTGCCTATATCGTCCTGCAGTTGCTTTGTCTCAGTTCCGAAGACCCGGTCTACACTGTCTTATTTAACAGCGGTAACAGGCAAGCCTTGGTACCATTTTCTTAATTTCACTAATAGAGGAACGAAGAAATGACTCACAATGATGGTGGGAGGTGGTTACGATTTTAATAAGATAAACAATAAACTACAACATGAAAGTTTTATTCTCTCTTATTTTTTAAAAGGATACAAGAGTGCTACATTGATACTGGTACAACAGCCATATACAATCTGTTTTCCTAATCTAATAAAGGAAAGAAAAACTAAATTAGGAAAGCAAAAAACTGTCAAATTATAGCCTATAAGACCAGATTCTATAGTTGTCAATTAGCCATAAATTTTCTTTATTTAGTCCCTAAAAATCCGAATACTAACTTTGGAAGATTTTCAACACTTCCCCTCAAGCTGAGTTATAGATATTTGTACAAACAAAGCCTGTGACTCAATTCTTCAAAGTTAGTTCTTGGAAGAGCTTTGGTGAGAATATCTACTGTTTGAGACATTGTAGGAGTATAGATCAGCTGCATAATTCCATTCTCAATCTTTTTTGAGATGAAGTGTCGATCGATTTTGATGTGCTTCGTCCTGTCTTGGTGCACAGGATTCTTCGCAATACTTATGGTAGCTTGGCTGTCACAGGACATCTTGATAGGCTTTTCACTTAATACTTTAAGTTCACTAAGAAGTCTCTGTATCTATATGCCCTCACAGATACCAAAGCAAGTGTTCTAAATTCAGCTTCTGCACTACTCCTTGAGACTATAGATTGCTTCTTACTTCTCCAAGTCACAAGTTTTCCCCAAACATAGGAACAATATCTTGATGTAGATAGTCTGTCGAAGATGTCTCTTGCCTAGTCTGCATCTGAGAAGACTTTAACTTCACGATTCTCATTCTTTTCGTATAACAGACCTCTTCCTGGTGTCATCTTGAGATACTTCAAAATCCTATTTATTGCTCCCATGTGTTCTTCTGCTGGGTTGTTCATGAATTGACTTACAACACTAACAGAAAAACCAATATCAGGTCGTGTATGTGAGAGGTAGATTAGATGTCCCACAAGTCTCTGATATCTCCCCTTATCGACTAATGTATTGTCTTTCTCAGCTCTTAGCTTCTTGGTTGGATCTATTGGAGTGTCAGCAAGTTTACATCCAAGCATGCCTGTCTCCTTTAGTAAGTCTAGAACATATTTACGTTGAGAGACGGATATCCCTTTCTTGGACCATGCTACTTCCATACCAAGGAAGTATGTAAGATCATCAAGTTCTTTGATTTCAAATTCTTTGGTTAAAAGTCCCTTCAATCTCAGCAGTTCTTCTTCATAGTCACCTGTTAGAATGATATCATCCACGTACACAATTAGTAAGACTATTTTCTTTTCTGGAGAGAATTTTACAAACAATGTGTGATCGGCTTGACATTGGGTGTATCCATGTCTCATAATTATCTTTGCAAATCTGTCAAACCAAGTACGAGGAGATTACTTGAGCCCGTATAGAGATTTTCTAAGTTTGCACACTTGATTGCTGTTGGATGAAGTTTCCAATCTCGGGGTATCTCCATGTATAGTTCTTCTTCCAGATTACCATTTAGAAAAGCATTCTTGATGTCCAGTTGGTGTAACGGCCAATCTAGGCTTGCTGCATAAGAGAGAAGAATTTAGATAGTGTTGAGTTTGGCCATTGGAGCGAATGTTTCTTGGTAATCTATTCCATAGGACTGAGTAAAGCCCTTAGCAACAAGACAAGCTTTTAATCTCTCAATACTATCATCAACCTGATGTTTAACAGTAAAAATCCACTTACAACTAATAGGCTTCTTTCCTAGAGGAAGCTCTGAGATCACCCAAATGCCATTTTTCTCCAAGGGCTTGATTTCTTCATAGACTGCCTTTTTTTATTTTGTATTTTTTAGGACTTCCTGAATGGAGTTAGGGACCTGCACATTGTCAAGAGTCGAAACAAATACCTGATAAGAAGGAGATAATTTATCATATGAGACAAACTTTTGAATAGGATGTTGTGTACAAGTTCTTACACCCTTTCTCAGAGCAATCGACATATCAAAGTCATCAATGATACTTTCAGTCTCGGGATTAGAATTTCCCTTACTTGAGTGAGTTTGAGCAGGTCTTGGACTTGGTTTAGGCTCTTGGACAAGTGTAAGAAGAGTTGAGAGTTCTATCCCTGAATGGGCCTCTTCATCTTAGCATAGACACAAAACTCCTTATTCGCAGTTTGTGATGATTTGGGCTGGTTAGGAACAGATGAAATTGGAGTTGGTGGTGGTTGACTTTCTGTTTGTGTATCAAGGGTGAGAGGATGAGTGACTGAATCAGGTTGAAATGACTCGACAGAGGGCTGCAATGAAGGTGATGGAGGATCAAGAGGTTGGATTGAACGACTGGGATGAGGCTCCCAAAGTTGATATTCCCTCAAGTTCTCCACCTAAATTTCAGTTTTGAAGTGGTAGAATTGGTGTTCAAAGAAGGCCACATCCATTGAGTTGTAGAATTTTCGGGTAGTGAGAGAATAATATTTGTAGCCTTTTTGATTTGACGAACACCCAAGAAAGATACACTTGATGCAATTTTGCTGGTGTATATGAACAAATGTTGAGCACCCAAACACTTTTGGTACGTGGAAAGTGTTGAAGGAGGACTTTATAGAGAGTTTGAAATTTAAGAACTCTGGATGGCATTCTATTGATGAGATATGCGGATGTAAGGACAGCTTCTCCCCAAAAAAATTTTGGAACATGTGTGGAAAATATGAGAGATCAGGCTACCTTAAGTAAATGTTTGTTTTTTCTTTTTGCTACCCCGTTTTGTTGGGAAGTATCAACACATGAACTTATGCCTTATTTTAGGAGATAAGAACCCAGAACAGATTTGAAGAACTCTTTGGCATTGTCATTTTTTAATATCTGAATCTTGGTCTGGAATTGAGTGTGTATTATAGTGTTAAAATTTTGACCTATTTTTGATTTTTTTTTCATGAGGAACATCCAGGTCAACCTAGTGTGATAATCAACAAATGATACAAACTATCGAGTTCCCGTTATATTTTTTACCTTTGAAGGACCCCACACATCACTATGAATGATGGCGAATGGACGAGATGGTTTGTATGAAAGACTGGGATAGGTATTACAAGTATGCTTGGAGAATTGATAAATTTCACATTTAAACTGTTTTGGATTTTTATTGATAAACTTTGAAGGGAAAAGTTTTTCTAAATACACAAAATTAGGATGACTAAGACAATAGTGCTATAGGATAATTTCACTATTCTTATTGACACAGGAATTTAAAATGAACTGACTTTTAAAAGAGACACCACTTGCGGTTTGAGCTTGTCTTCTTTGAGGAGTATGATCCTTGAGTATGTAAAGTCCCGAACCCATTTCAGCATTGTCAATAATCACGAGTCAATACTGATGGAAAGTAAATTACAGTTCAAACTAGGAACATGAAGAATGGAATTTAAACTTAGATCTTTAGTATCTTGACTGAACCAATTCTCTCAACTTTAGATAATGAACCATCACCAATTCGAATTGTAAAGTTATCATTGGATGGACTGTATTGGTAAAATACTGTTGCATCTCCTTTCATGTGATCTGATGCTCTAGAATCAATAATCTACGGTTTTGTGTGCCATTTGTCAACCATAAGAGCCAATGAGGAATTACCTTTCTGTGCTAACATGTTAGTTCTAGTCACAGAGGTTAGGTCGAGACTGAGAGATAATGTTTTTGTTGAAAATTTTCTGTAGAACTTTGAATTACTCTTTGGTGAAGAGACTTGATTCAATTGAGGTTGTGTTGTCATCTGAGGATGCTGCAATGTTGGCACGACTTTCTTTGTCATTGCTTAATCTTGATTCCTTCCAATCAGTGGGTTTGCCATTAATTTTCCAGCAAGTTTCCCTGAGATGTCCAGGTTTGCAACAGTTATCACACCAAGGTCTCCCTTTCCTTTGCCAATTTTCATTGTTGTTTGGTGGTGGTCTTCGTGCTGCAAGGGCAGATCCTTCAAAGACTGGAGTGGAATTTTGGGATCCTATCATAACCTTTTTTCTGCTTTCTTCACGTCAGACTTTAGAAAAAACTTCTCGAATGCTTGGAAGAGGCTTGATTCCCATCACTCTACCTCGGACTTCATCCAGGTTTTTGTTGAGACCAAGAAGGAATTTGAAGGTTTGTTTGCTTCACAATCTTCCTATATAAGGCTGTCTTCGGGACACTTCCAAGTGTGGACTTCTAACATGTCAAGATGTTGCCAGTAGCGAGTAAGGGTGTTGAAATATTGAGTAACAATAAGATCTCCTTGTCAGAGATCATGTAGCTTGGCTTCAATCTCAAAAAGTTCTGAGGTATTTTTAGAACTTGAATATGTCTCCCTCAGTATCCCAAATTTCTTTTGCTTTCTTATATAGGAGAAAATTCTCACTTATCTCATTATTCATGGAATTTATCAACCGTGACATTAATAAATGATTCTCAGTTTTTCATGTCTTGAACCATGGATCATTTTTCTCTGGAATGACAACTTCTCCTGTGAGATATTCATCTTTCATGTCTTGAACCGTGGATCATTTTTCTCTGGAATGACAACTTCTCCTGTGAGATATTCATCTTTCATGTCTTGAACCATGGATCATTTTTCTCTGGAATGACAACTTCTCCTGTGAGATATTCATCTTTTCCTCTCCTACAAATAAATGTCATCACAGATTGGGACCATTGGTGGAAGTTGTACCCATTGAGTTTGTGTCATATGATGAAAAGAGATGTAGTTTCAGCTCCTCCATGGCTGTTTGTAAAAGGAGCTAGGAACGATGTGACTTCGGATGAGGAAAAATCTTTTCTGGTAGCCATTTTCTAAAAAAAAATTGGGGAAGGAAACTAGAACCTAGAAACTGGAGAGACAGAAATTGGAAAAGGGCAGAATTGGTTTCTGGAGAATGAAATGATCTGGTCTGGAGGAAGGCAGATCTGATTTTTGGAAAAGAAGAGGGATGGATTTTAGAAACCTAACTCTGATACCATAAAAATTTTATTCTCTTATTTTTTAAAAGGATACAAGAGTGCTATGTATATACTGGTACAACAGCTATATACAACCTGTTTTCCTAATCCAATAAAAGAAAGAAAAACTAAATTAAGAAAGCAAAAAATTGTCAAATTACAACCCATAAGACTAGATTCTATAGTTGTCAATTAGCCATAAATTTAGAACGGGTAAATCATGCAGAAGGAATAAGAACGGCAAATATGTGGTTTTGCAATTGCTTTCCATCAAATTGTAGGAAATAGAAATCATCTGTCATCACCCTAAAGTGTTTGTTATGATGAATCTCTGTTTTTGTTCATAATATTCGCAACGTTGTCTGTCAAACAGATATCCAAAATCCCATAAACACTGTTCAGATACGCTAAACTTTTGTCATTGACAATGTTAGGGCAGAAAACTGGCATGAGAGAACTTTGTGCTGAAATGCTCTAAAACTGGATAGATGCTCAGAAAGGTCGAGGGCACATTGGTTGGCATTGAAGTTATTTTGGTTCGAGCAGTGCAAATTGACCAGAGCTTAATTCTTATGGTGTCTTATTAGGTACTGTAGAAACACAGCCTCATTAGGAATTGCTACATTTTCTATTTTATGTAATTTTTGTGTATTTTACATTTATACTTGTCTCTGAGTGTATGCATATACGAGCACTTGAAAATGTGTTGGTTATTTGAATGTTAATCCAGGTTTTTAGGTCTCGCCTTTTGGGCATTGTTTTCTTTTGATTCAGTGGATGCAATTGTTGATTGTATTTCTCATTCTACATATGTCAAGAAATAATGAAATTTTGTGGATATTCAACATTTTATATATGGTATATGCTATATATATTAATTATGCAAAGCAGCAAAGAAGTTCTACCATCAAACAAGTAGAGGAAGAAGCTAATTTTGAATACTAAGGCCATGTTTGGTGTGAATAATGAAAAGGATCATGAAAGAAATGGTATTTCTTTGTTTTATTGAAATTGGAGAATAAAAAGAATACATTATATTTGTTTTGGATAAAAATATTCTCTGCATAAAATTTAATTGTACTCTTTAATATATTGTTGATTATCTACTAATTTGATTTTTAAAAATAATTTAATATATCCTCAAAGATTCTTAGTATAAATTAGTTGAATTCTAATATATTAATAATTAAATATATTTTTTTATTAAAAATTGATATTTTATATGTTGAATATATCTCCTACTTTTATTCAAATTATGAAGAAGTTGATTTTAAGCACAATCAAAAACTTGATATTCATATATCAACATGTTTTCAATTTTTTAATAATATTTCTAAATTTCTATTTTAACAACTAAAAGAATATTAGTTTTTCTTCATTTTTTCAGTCTGATAATCATTTCTTCTTTACAATAACTGAGAAAAAAAAAACATGATTACAACAACAATAAATTCAAAATTATAATTATCAAATAAATATAATTAGTTGTATGAATTATAAAATAAAATTATAAATGTGTGAATCTTTGGCACATTCTTTTTTTATGTTTAATCTTGCATTTATTACTGATAATGAAGCAAACACTTACTGGTCTTCCCAAAAATCTTTAGCAGCAAAAATGCTTTAAAAAAACACAGCTTATTTACTCTAGCAGATAATGCCAAACCAAAATCTTAAAATGACTTCTTTTTTTTTAATTTTCTTTTATACTTTTCTGAGAGGAAATTTGAGAAACATGCACAGGATAGATAATCCTTCAGTATTTATATTCAAAAAGAAAACAATATGCAAGGAATGAAAGAAATAGTTTTTTACCGCTTACATTCAATTTTACTGCATATATATTTTTAAAAATATATTGAATAATTATCAAATTATTGAGGTTGAATGTATACTGTGACTTAGGAATGTCAAACAGTTTTGTTCTTAAAAGCTTTCATCACATTTTGTTAGGGCCAATTTATTTGTGATGTGGTAACTTTTTAAGTCATACAATTCTTGTCAAATATAAAAATTTTAAATATCAAATATCTATGTAAAAAAGTGTGAATTAAGCCAAATATTGAGTTTAACAAACAATTTTTAACCGTGCTGTGAAAACAAGGAATAAGCACCACAATATCAAACCAATCCTTAGTCACGATCTAAAATTTATGGCACCACAACAAACCTATCATTACCATTCATTGTTACTTCAATTAAAACTAGTACACTAGAACTTCAGTTCTTAACTTCAAAGAAAAACAGTACTCATCTTATCTATTCTTGGAAGAAGAGAGAGCCTAATTGGAATTGTTTGAGCAACTCAAAGAAGCGTTGAGTCGTTGATCCTTTGCCAATTGATTCTGAGTAACTTTATCGAGAACAAAAGCATATTTCAATCGATTTCAGGTAACTTTATCGAGAACAAAAGCATACATTGCACGGTACTTTGTCGAGCCATCATGATTTTTTGGATAACTCTTTAAAACTGGTCTAGTGGTAAATACTTGATGTGACGATTGGTATATATTTAATGTAATGACTTAACATTGTCCTGAGTTTGAGTTATCAAAATTCTTTTTATTGAAACACCTAAAAGACTGGATTATGGATTTTACCTAAATTGTTTCTTTAAATGTGACGGTTGTTAAGCGTTTGTTCCTAATTAGATAGATTAGGGTTTTTCACATATACAAAAATATATATATATTTTGCATGGTTTTTAATTCTACGAATTGGACCAATTCCATTTTTAAATTGCCAACTACTTATTTCATAACTTTAATTTGAGTTACAGATCCTATTTGAGAACGAAAAATACCCACATTAACAGCAAAGTTAATTTCAGCTTTGAATTGATCCGCAGATAAGAATATTCATCCATATGTAATGCTCTTATTTAGTAGCGGCTAATATTTACCACTCACATACCAGTCCTAGTTCATAATTGTAGATTGTGGTACTAATGATGTCTTGCTTTGAAAACAAAATATAAAAAGTGATTAGTAACACTAATTTTTAGTACAGCCTACATATTTTTACATTGATATTTGATATTTAAATTTTTCATCCCATAACAGCTATGACTTTTAACCCACATCATCATATTTCCAAACGGACCTTAAAACCACCTCACTTTAATCTAACCATACCCTTGAATTGTATATGCTACTACTGACCTATTTTTCAACCTTTTTTCCTTCCATATTTTGCCCATATGTATCCAGAAAATTAACAGAAATATGGATATATAATCTCCATTAACAAACTAGCTGCTATGGTAAAAGTTTTATATATTGACAGAGAGGTAGGTGCCTACCAATTTGGATATAAAATTTTGGGGAAATTAATTGCAATAAATAATACCTTTTTACATCTTCCCTGTGTATATTGCTACAGCAAATTGTTCGGCCATATTGAGATTGATTTTGTTGCTGGTATCTTGCGTGTAAGAATAGGATCATCTCGACCTGTCATACTTTCTTTCCCGGATAGAAAAAGCTTCCAACTCTCGGTTGTTTCACAAGGTCCGTGAAACCCTTTCATATAGATCACAAGGCCAATTCTGATTCATATTGTTTGCAAGAAAGTTTGCAATCTGCAAAGGGCCAAAGATGCATTAGTCATGAACGAAGGAAGAATAGTTCCATATATCATATAGGAAACCAATCCAAAATTACATATCTGAAGATTCAAATCCATCAACTAGTATAAGAATGGAACCTAGAGAACTATATAGCGTAAATCTAATTATTTTCAGATTTGAACTTGTAGTCTCTATGTAATCAAGATCCATTCCTTTTATTATCTTTCTTTTTACCCCTGTCATCATCCTATATTTGTTGAGGTAAAAATTCATATTCAATTCTGGACCATATCCCAACTCTATATTTGTTGATATAGCTGGATCCATAATCAAAATTAAAATAACTACATTATGTATTTTAAGTTTTCTAAATACTCTGCCACAAACCAAAGAAAATAATTTAGTATACTTCTAAAATTCTCATTTTTGTTTCTAAAATTAGATATTCTATAACAAAACTACATTTACAGAGGAGCACTGTATCTGACCATGTGAGCATTATTAAGATCAATCTATATTTAGTACTCCAGCATCCCTTTGCCCTCATTTCACAAAGTGATCCATCATTATCTGTAACATTGTCGAGACACGTTGGAGCAACCTTCAGAATGTCAAGGGTACAAGCTTGTACATGGGGAGATAAACTCTGAAACACATCGACTGTGGCATCTAAAGATCATGGATCTAATCGAAGAAATGGAAGTTTTGCAACCTGCCTCAAAGCATCTAAACAATGGCCTGATCTCGCCAACTTATGGATAGACTATATTGCCTCAAGCTCTCTCAATATAGTCTGTTGCTCCAGAACTTGCTCCCTCACATGAAAACTGTGCATGAAATTCAAGAAACTGTTAAAAGTCAGGAAAGACCACAAGATGATACTATATAAACCATGACAACCTAAAGTCATGATAACAAAGGCAAAGGCAATAAAAATAACTCAGAACCATGTCGTTTAGAGTTCACAAATTATACATATCAAATTCTTATTTCAGAAATTCATTTACCTTTCTAATTCACAAATTTGTAGACTTTTCTAATGTCTGTAACATCATAGAACCTCAATATTGCCAAATCCAGGGGAAAAATCTCAAACATAAGAAAATTGCAAAAATATTGGCCAAAAGTCAAGAAACAGGTGGTAGCACATGATTAACAGATAATAATGTAATTTAATACAAAAGTACTTCGAGGAAAAAGGTTTGGATGGAAAAAGAGATATCCACTAATAAAGAAATAAAAGGTTACAATGTCCATATACAATAAAAATTTTCATTCACAACAAACAAAAGCATCCTAAATAAAAGTGAGACATGAATAACATGAATAATTAAGAGTTTAAAATCAAAACTTCTTTAGAACTTTCAATCGTGATGGTCTGAGAAACACAAGAATGTCATAGTCAACAAGATGAGCTGCAAGGTGATGCCTCTAAAGTTTCAGAAGGTTTACCTAACTAACAAATTTCCAAAATTAACGTTTATTGTAATTATGCAACAACAAAAAGTATGATATTAGCCAAGAATCATATAAAACACAAGGAAATGGAAATCATATATACAACCGCAGTTCAGGAGAATATTTGTCCATTCCATTTCATTGCCAGAATGAATTTGGCTAGCATTTCAACTCTCACCATCCAATCTACCACAGTGCAGGGTACAAATTGCTTCAGGGAGACATTTGTTAATTGTATCCAATGCTATTGCAAATGCCCCAACTCTGTACTGAATTTCTATAGACTGAATTTGCAAAATGAAATGAAAATCGAAAAACAGAGGCAATCAGAAAAAGAGATTCAATTGGGAAAATGACTGAAGAGTTGAAGCAAAACCAATAGACTAATGAAAATAAACATTAGCTATCAAGGTATACAAAATCATTATACAATAGAAAAAGGGTCAAAGAGCAAATAAAAAAGGCAGACCACATAATATTGACGATAATGTTTTGAG